>JAWZYT010006404.1:20000-40000 GCA_034508575.1 Petrolisthes manimaculis | reverse complement strand
ATTATTATTATTATTATTATTATTATTATTATTGTTAATCCACACAAAACCGGATACATTAAAAACGAGGGTTGAAATAAATAAAAGGGTTTAAATAATAATAATAATAATAATAATAAGAGTAAAAATAAGTAAAGGGTTTAAATAAAAATAATAAAAAAAAAGTTATAATAAAAGGGTTTAAATAATAATAATACAATAGATAAATAAATATATAAACACGTTTAAATAATAATAATAAAATAAACAAATAAAAGGGTTTTAAATAATAATAATAATAATAATAATAAAAAGGTTTTTAATAATAACAATAATAATAAAATGGTTTTAAATAATAATAATAATAATAATAAAAAGGTTTTTAATAATAATAATAACAATAATAATAAAATTGTTTTAAATAATAATAATGATAATAATAATAAAAAAATTAAATGTAATAATAAAATGGTTTTTAATAATAATAATAATAATAATATTAATAATAATAATAATAATATTAATAAAATGGTTTTAAATAATAATAATAATAATATTAATAAAATGGTTTTAAATAATAATAATAATAATATTAATAAAATGGTTTTAAATAATAATAATAATAATAATAATAAAATGGTTTTAAATATTATTAATAATAATAATAATAATAATAAAAAGAGTTGAATAATATGACGTTTAGATTAGATAGAGCCATTGTTTGCATATTATTATTATTAGAGGTGTGTGCAGGAATGTGTGTATAATTAGACAGGTTGGTAACAAAGAGATTCATTTGGATAACCTCGTGTACTGGGATAAGATAAGCCAGGTAGATAAGCCAGGTAGATTAGGAAGGTAGATTAGCAAGGTAGATTAGGAAGGTATACTCACACACACACACACACACTCACACACACACTCTAATTCTAACACGTATATACACACACACACACTAACTCTAACAGGTATACACACACACACACACAAATACATACTCAAACACTAACACACACACACACACACACACACCTGACCTGACCTGACCTTGATCTTAATAACCCATCATATCTTTTCCTTCTTCTTTCATTCCATTTCCTTACAAACTCTTAATTCTATCTTTCACTTTTTTCTTATTCCTTTCTTTATCATGTTATTCTCTCCTATCTTTATTTATCTTGTTTATTTTAAGGAAGGGAGGAAGGAAGGAAGGAAGGAAGAGAGAATGGGAGAGAGGAAGGAAGGTAGGAATGAAGAATGGGAGAGAGGAAGGAAGGAACTAAGGAAGAGAGAATGAGAGAGAGGAAGAAAGGAAGGAAGGAAAAATGAGAGAGGAAGGAAGAATGGGAGAAAGGAAGGAAGGAAGAGAGAATGGGAGAGAGGAAGAAAGGTCAAGCAAGAACGAAAATATGAGATGGAAGGAATGAAGGGAGGGAAGAGGAAGAGGAAGAAGAAGAGGAGGGGGAGGAGGGAGGAGGGGGAGGGGGGGTTAAAGGTCACCTCGGAGTCCAGGTTAAGAGAGGTCAGCCTGCTGCTTTGGAGAGAGAGAGAGAGAGAGAGAGAGAGAGAGAGAGAGAGAGAGAGAGAATATGTGTATGTGTGTGTATGTAGATAGGAAAGAAGGAAATGAATGAAGAGAAAGAGAGAGAGAGAGAGTGATATGGTGATATTGTGTGTGTGTAGATAGAAAAGAAGGAAACGAATGAAGAGACAGACACACACACAGACAGACAAAGAAGTGAGAGGGAAAAGAGAGTGAGAGAGTAAAGAGAGAGAGTGAGAGAGAGAGAAAGAGAGAGAAAGAGAGAGAGTGAGGGAGAGAGAGAGAGAGGGGTGAGGAAGGAAAAACCAAGAGGAAAAGTTGGAGGAGAGAAAAATGGAGGAGAGGAGGGAGCAGGAAGAGGAGGAGGAAGAAGAGGAAGAAGAAGAGGACTAGAAGAATGAAAGGGGGAAGAAGAGGAGATGTGATGATAACAGGATAAAGATAAATGAGAATAGTAGGAGGAGGTAGAAAGAAAGTAAATAAAGGAGGATGTGGATGAAGAAGGAAGGAAATAAAGGAGGATGAAGGAGAAAATAAAGGAGGAAGAAGGAAAGAAGAAAGAGAAAGAGAGAGAAAAGAGGAGTAGAATGAAAGAGAAAGAGAAAGAGAGAGAAAAGAGGAGGAGTAGAATGAAAGATGTAAAGAGGAAAGGGAGGGGAGAAAATTGCTTGCGAGAAGAGAGGGGAAATGGAAGAAGGAAGGAAGGGAGAGAGAGAGTAGCAGGAGGGGAATAAAAAGGAGGAAGGAAGGGAAAGAATGGGAAAGAGAGATTAAAGGAGAGAAAAGTAATGGAGAGAGAGAGAGAGAGGAAAGAAGAGATAGAGGCAAGAGAGAGAGGAAATAAGAGATAGAGGCAAGAGGATGAAAGAATAGAGAGAGAGAGAGAGAGAGAAGAAGAATGCGAGAGGTAGATGAGAAAGAATGAATAGAGGGAAAAGGGATAGAGAAAGGAGATGGAAGAAGGGGAAGGAAGACAGTAATGAAGAAGGAGGAGGAGGAGGAGAGAACAATGATAAATGGGAAGAATACATAACACTGAAGATAATGGAGAGAGAGAGAGAGAGAGAGAGAGAGAGAGAGAGAGAGAGAGAGAGAGAATGAGAATGTAGGAGGGAATGTGACAGAGAGATTAGATAAGGGAGAAGGAACGGAAGGAAGGAGAGAGAGAGAGAGAGAGAGAGAGAGAGAGAGAGAGAGAGAGAGAGAGAGAGAGAGAGAGAAAAAAAAGAGAGGAAGAGGGGTGCATGGCGTAGGAAGGAGAAAGTGTGATAAAGAAGGAAGGGGCGAGGGATAAGAGAAGAGGTCCTACTAAGAGAGAGAGAACGAGAGAGAGAGAGAGAGAGAGAGAGAGAGAGAGAGATGAAGATGTGAAAGAGGAAGAGAGAGAGAGCATTTGTATACGTAATTTTCAAATGCTATGATAACACACACACACACACACACACACACACTCCTTTTGGCACTCCTTAGCACCCGACTCTAGTACACTTTGAGAGATAACTATACAAGGCTGTGTGTATGTATGTATGTGTATATGTGTATATATGTATATGTGTAAATACGTGTGTGTGTGTGTATGTATATGTGTATGTATGTATGTGTATGTATGTATGTATGTGTGTAGTTTCCAGAAAAAAATTTGTCACCACTAAACTTCAATAATTACACAATGAAAAAAAAAGGTCGCCAAATGAAACTTTCTATTACGAGCTCAAAATAAAATAATGGAAGTGTCAAATTTATTATATATCAAACCACCAATTCTTATTATTTTTTGTTCACGTACGTACATCCCTTTCTTTCCATTTACTTTTCCACACTCAGTATCGTCTATAAAATATTGTAAACAGATTTTTTTTTAATAATAGCAATAGAATAGAATCATTATCAACAGGAAGGAATTAAGGAAGGATGGAAAGGAAGGAAGGAAGGCAGGAAGGAAAGGAAGGCAGGATAGATATTAGGAGTGAAATGAGGTTGGATAATGATACAGAACAGAACAAAACAACACACCCTTACAATGCCTTCCTTATCTATATATATTATTTTAAAGTATGTATACCTGACAATAAAATATGTACGGTTGGACACAGGAATTGTTACACAGGCTGTATATAGATGGAACTAGAGAGGATGGTTATTATTGTGGAAGTACTGCAGTGAATATAGTCTATACCAAGTGACTCTTTGAGATTGCAAAACAACAAACCGAATGATAATAATAATGTTGGAGATTGCAGAATAACAAACCTAATTATTAATAATATTGGAGACTGCAAAATAACAAACCTATTGATAATAATGTTGGAAAATAAAAAAAACAACGAACCTAATAATAATAATAATGCTGGAGAATAAAAAACAACAAACCTAATTATTAATAATGTTGGAGAATGCAAAAGAACAAACCTAATAATAATAATAATAATAATTGTTGCACGGTATTGCATTTACATAGTGTCATAATTTCTATATGCTGTAATAACTCTAAAGTAACAACGTTGGTGTGTACGAATTCTTGTGGACCAACTGTACAACAACAACAACAACAGAAAAACAGAAGAATTAAGCAGTATATTAATAGTGTAAAAATAACAGCCAATGTTTTTATTATTAGATGGAAGGAAATATACAATCAAACGAATATACAAGCAAGATATAGAAAAATAAATAAATAAAAATAAAACGATTGCAATTTCTTCAACAACATTACAATGCAACAACCCCTTCAATACATACATACACTATAATAATGCAACAGACAGTCATATCTGCAACATACAAATTTGGAGATGCTATTATTATGCCGGCAGAGGGGAAATAACAACTTTGCAACACACACACACACACACAAAAAAAAAAAAAAAAAAAAAAATATGGAGCAGAAAAAAAAGGCAAGCAATTTGTTTTATGACCAAGATCTGTCTGGGCTGAGTTGGCGGAAGTCGTGTGTATATCCGGTGTGTGTGTGTGTGTGTGTGTGTGTGTGTGTGTGTGTGTGTGTGTGTGTGTGTGTGTGTGTGTGTGTCGCGGTCTGGTCTGTTTTTTTTTTTTTTTTTTTTTTTTTTATGCTGTGATATATATTTTTTTTCTCTCTCTCTGGTTCAAATCACGTGTCCATGAGATGATGATGAAAAGCATAAATAAATAATAATAATAATAAATAATAATAATAATAATAATAATAATCATAATAAAAGAATAAAATTTAGTGTTTATTGGATGAGAATTGGAGGCTTCTGATTCCTCCTGACTATGCCACGAAACAAGCCCCTTCCATATAGGTGTGTGTGTGTGTGTGTGTCCCCTTACTCCCACACTCCCACACCCCCCCAAACCCCCAACCCTCTTAATTAACGAGTGCTTCAATAATAACAAAACAAACCATTATAACACCTCATTACTTTGTATGTTATTTGCCGTGTGGGTCATTAGGGAAGACGTTAATGACGGTCAATTAGTGGGTCTTGGAGTGACGTGTGTAATTAGGCCCTCGTCATTATATTATATAGAATGATAGAAATGTGATAAAGACTAAATAATTATCATCATGCAACCGAGGCAATAATAATAATAATAATTAAATTCATGTATATTTCTGGTGCATTGGAGTGCCTTTAATTCCTCCAAAGTAATGTATACCATGGAGGAAACAGGACCAGATGAACACAAATAATGGTGTTGTTGTGTTGCTTGGAATAGTTTGGAGGAATCGGTTGCTCCAGATTTGCCAACACTGTACTTTCCCCTTAATGTTAGGTTAGGTAAAGTAAGGTTAGGTAAAGTAGGTTGGGTTGGGTAAAGTAAGGTTAGGTTAGGTTAGGTAAAGTAAGGTTAGGTAAAGTTAGGTTAAGTAAGATTAGGTTAGGTAAAGTAAGGTTAGGTAAAGTAAGGTTAGGTAAAGTAATGTTAGGTAAAGTAAGGTTAGGTAAAGTAAGGTTAGGTAAAGTAAGGTTAGGTAAAGTAAGGTTAGGTAAAGTAAGGTTAGGTAAAGTAAGGTTAGGTAAATTAAGGTTAGGTAAAGTAAAGTTAGGTAAAGTAAGGTAAGGTTAAGTAAGGTAAGGATTGGTGTATCATCTACTTAGGAAAGATAGAAAAAGTGATGTCACTATATTTTTACTTTGATATTATTTTTATATCGTATCCAACCACATTGTAGATTGTATAAATTTTCTTCTGATTTTTCATATATATATATATATATTTTTTCATATCAAAGACTGGTGATACACAAACAAATAGATAAGTAAAAAACGATTAACATACAAATATAAATATATAAACATATAAATAAACAAACAAATAGATAAACAGATAAAAAAAAAACTGATAAAAAACAAATAAAACGATAACAAAAGATAAAAAATACATAAACAAACAATTAAACAAGAAAAATAAACAAATGAACCAAAAAAAAAAAAAAAAAAAAAAAGTTCACACAATCTCACACTGGAAAACACACACACACACACACACACACACACACACACACTCGGGTCTGCAGGTAGCAAGAAATCAGTGCCCAGGTAATAAGCACTTGGACAGCGACCGTAACACCTGCTGTGAACCGTATACACACACACACACACACACACACACACACACACACATACACACACACACACACACACACACACACACATACACACACACACACACATACACACACACACACACACACACACACACACACACACACACACACACACACACACACACACACACATACACACACACACACACACACACACACACACACACACACACACACACACATACACATACCCAGACACATAGATTCATACACATAGTTACACACACACACACTCATATACTCATACACAGTCACACACACACAGTCACACACACACACACACACACACACACGCAGACACTTACACAGTCTCTCTCTCACACACACACACACACACACACACACACACACACACACACACACACACACACACACACACCTGTACAGACACCGGCCCACTCACCTGCTTCCGTCCATACCTGCTAATTTGTTACACACCTTTCCTGGAACTAGAAGGAGGTGCAGGTAGAAGGGGGGGGGGGGGGAGGGGGGGGTAGTGGGGGGGGTTAAAGAGGCTGGAGGAGGAGGAGGGAGGGAGGAGGAAGAAGAGGAGGAGGAAGGGGATTAGGGAAGAGGATATAGGTTAAAGAGACAGACAGACAGACAGACAGACAGACAGGAAATAAGGAAGGAAATGGTACAGATTGATAACGGGAGTGGGAAGGGATAAGGAGGAAGAGGAGGAAGTAGAGGAGAAGGAAGAGGAGGAGGAGGAGGAGGAGGAGGAGGAAGAGGAAGTGAAAGAAGCTATATTATGGGAAATTATTCAAAGTAAATTGTTGTTGATTTAAGGTTAATATATCTGAGAGGCAGGAGAGAGAGAGAGAGAGAGAGAGAGAGAGAGAGAGAGAGGTGAAGGAGAGAGTAGGGTTGGCTTTGGTGGAGGACTTTGGACAAAATCTGGATATAGAAGGAGAAGAGGGTGCATGAGAGAGAGAGAGAGAGAAAGAGAGAGAGAAAATGTGCATGGTAGTTGAGAGAGAGAGAGAGATGCGCATGGTAGTTGAGAGAGTGAGAGAGAGAGAGATGTGCATGGTAGTTGAAAGAGAGAGAGAGAGAGATGTGCATGGTAGTTGAGAGAGAGAGAGAGAGAGAGAGAGAGAGAGAGAGAGAGAGAGAGAGAGAGAGAGAAATGCATGGTAGTTGAGAGAATGGAAGGAACAGGGGTCACAGAAAAACATAATAAAGGAGAGGAAAGAAAGAAGAGGGAAGCAGGAAAGTCGAGGAGAAGGAAATGAAGGAAAGGAAAATAAAAGTGCAAAAAAAAAAATAGGAGATGGATGAACTAAGAGAAAAGAAAGAGGGAAGAAGAAGAAGAAGAAGAAGAAAAAGAAGAAAAAGAAGAGGGAGGGAGGTAATAAAGGAAGAAGAAAAGAAGAGGAGGGAGGGAATGAAGAAGAGAAGACGAAGAATAAGAATAAGATAAAAGGAATAAGAAGGAAAGATAAGAATAAGAGAAAAAGAAGAAGAATAGGAGGAGGAGAGAAGGGAGGGAATGAAGGAAAGTATAAAAAATAGGATGAAAAATAAATTAGATAGGGAATGAAGAAACGAAGAAGGAGGAAAGATAAGAATAAGAGAAAAAAGAAGAAGAAGAAGAGGAGGAGAAGAGAAGGGATGGGAGGGAATGAGGGAAAGTATAAAAGAATAGGGTGAAAAAAGAAAAATGATTAGGGTGAATTAAAATGAAAAAAAAAAATTATTAGATAGGGTGAATTAAAATGATTTTTTTTTAGATAGGGTGAATTAAAATGAAAAAAAAATTATTAGATAGGATGAATTAAAATGAAAAAAAAAAAAGATTAGATAGGGTGAATTAAAATGAAAAAAAAAAAAAATATTAGATAGGGTGAAATAAAATGATTTTTTTTTTATTAGATAGGGTGAATTAAAATGAAAAAAAAATAGAGGGAAAAAAAAAAAAAAAACATTGATAAAGACACCAAATGCTCAGGCCAGAGAATTTATTTAAGCGCACCGTGCATTCACTGTAAAAGGTCATATATGAAGCAACACACACACACACACACACACACACACACACACACGGTAATGCCAAGCAGAAGTGTGTGTGTTCGTGTGTATGTCCGTGTGTGTGTGTGTATGTGTGTGAATATGTACATGTTTTTTTAATGTATTGACTACCTGTAAATTTTGTGGACTTGATAAAAAAAAGGGGGGGAAGGGGGGAGGGATTGACTGATTGTGTGTGTGTGTGTATGTGTGTGTAGTATGTATTTCACTGCAGGTCAAGGGATTATGTGTCTATTCCACAGTGGTTGGTATTGGTTTGTAAGCACACCAACGAAAGAATATTAGTCGTCTAAGGGGAGAGTATACTTTGGGTACCTTCGAGTGCCTTAATTCCTCCAAAGTATGCCAGGAAACACGATCAGATTAGCAAAATATATAGTGGCCTGTTGCTGTAAATAGTCTGGAGGAATCATTATCTCCCAAAACGTCAAAACTATACCCTCACCTTAAATGACTTATGGGTGAATTATTTATTGAATTTGGTGAATAAACTATGCAGTGATCATCATCGTCTTACTGTTGCATTGATTTTGTGAATGTGGATACTCAGCTTTTGGAAGTTAATGAATGAAGCCTTATAAGTGTGGTTGGTTAGGAAGCGTACAAACCAATACCACTGTGGAATCAACCCTGAAATAATAATTAATTCTTACAAGTGTGGTTGGTTAGGACGCTTACAAACCATTACAATGACCATTACTATAAAATAAGATAATAATAATATACTGATTTTATATTTTGATATTATAATAATCCCGTGATTATACTGTAAGTTACATGTAAGTATTTAGTTGCATAAATTATTGGTTTAATTTACCTTGGATTGAATTACAAAAGAAAGGTATAGTCTAGTCAGGATTATATATAAATAAATAAAAAACCCTGGATTATATAAATATTTGCATCACCCAAGGGAGAGAATAATTCAAATGGGTATTTCCTATCAGTATTATTCTCGTGTTTATTACGATTTTTTTTTTACATATATATATACTATACTTTTCCCCATTATAAAAAAAAAGTGTCACATGTTTGCTTTCTCATTATTACCACTACAGTATTTTTTTTATTTTTTTTGGACACGTTAGTTAAACCTATTTTGTTTATTTATTTATATATTATTTATTATTTATTTTGTTCTTATTCTTTTTCAGGTAAGAGTGTGATGAGGCTGCAGGGATTCCCAAACATGACTGAGTTTCACGTGAGTTGTATGTATGTATGTATGTATGTGATGATTTTTGTCTGGTAAACATTTTGATAATTATTGTTATTGTTATTATATGGGAACTCTGTGTAAACTCATTGATAATTATTAGTGTTATATGGAGACTGTAATGTCGTTAGGAGATTGGAGGTAAATATATAAATTCTTCAAATATATAAATCCTTCAAATATATAAATCCTTCAAATATATAAGTCCTTCAAATATATAAATCCTTCAAATATATAAATCCTTCAAATATATAAATCCTTCAAATATATAAATCCTTCAAATATATAAATCCTTCAAATATATAAATCCTTCAAATATATAAATCCTTCAAATATATAAATCCTTCAAATATATAAATCCTTCAAATATATAAATCCTTCAAATATATAAATCCTTCAAATATATAAATCCTTCAAATATATAAATCCTTCAAATATATAAATCCTTCAAATATATAAATCCTTCAAATATGGCCACGAAATCTCTTTTATAATTATGGAAGGAGCCTCCGTGTTTCGTGGTATGAATGGGAGGAATCAGAAGCCTCCAATTTTCAAACACGATCATAGGTTAGGATCTTAATTTATTAACTAATTAACTAACTAACTAACTATGATTATTTCACCCCATCCACATTTACTATTGTCACTTTTTTTTTTTTTTTTTTTTTTGGTATTTCTTTATTTGTGTCGACCTATCAGTTTTTTTTTTTTTTTTTTTTTTTTTTTTTAAGCTTGCATTATTTGTGTCAAGTGTATAAATAGGAATGTTAGGTATAGTTGTAGTGGAGTATATATATATTTATTTTGTAAGGTTTGGTGGTGTGTGTGTGTGTGTGTGTGTGTGTGTGTGTGTGTGATGGAATATTGGTGTGGTGATATAGTATGGTGTGTGTGTGTGTGTGTGTGTGTGTGTGTGTGTGTACATGGTGTTGGTGGTGGTGGTGATAGTGTTAGTGGTGATATTAGTGATTGTGGTGTTGGTGTTATTAGTGATGGTGGTGATGTTGGTGTTATTGGTGTTTGTAGTGGTGGTGGTGGTGGTGTAATGGTGATATGAACGACGGTAAATAAAGTAATGTAAGGATAATATTGGTAATTGTGGTAGTGGTGGTGGTAGTGGTGGTGGTGGTAACAGTGGTTGAAGTGGATTAATTTGATAGTGGATAGGGTGGAGTGCAATAAACAAATGATGGATGGTTGGTAGGTGGGTAGGTGGGTTGGGTGGGTAGGTGGAGTGTATAGTATTAAATAGTGAGTATAGTGCAGTAGTATTTTTTGGAGGGTTAGTTGTGGTGATGGTGATAGTGATAGTGATGATGATGATGATGTTAGTGGTTATATTGGTATGATAGATAGTGTAGTGTTGTGGACAGTTGTAATGAAATGGTAAAGATTTATGTTGTTATTTTGTTAAGATAGTGTTGTAGTTAATAGTGTTATGAATGATGTGGTCTGTAAAATGTAAGGTGTGTTGGAATGACTGGCAGGGTAGGTAGGTGTGTAGGTAGGTGGGTGTGTAGCTGGGTAGGTAGGTAGGTAGGTGGGTAGATAGCTGGCTGTGTAGGTAGGTGGGTAGGTAGGTAGATAAGTGGCTGGGTAGGTAGGTGGGTAGGTAGGTAGATAAGTGGCTGGGTAGGTAGGTAGGTGGGTATAGGTGTGGGCTAGTCTAGGGTGTGGTGGTGGGATGTCTGGGCTATCCTTGGGCTAGACGGCGTGCCGGCTGAGTCTAGCCAAAACCAGGGACGTAGGAGGAAAAGCCGGACCAGCCCAGGGCAAGGCTGGGCACGGCTGGCTGGCTGGCTGACTGGCTGGCTGGCTGGCTGATTGTAGGACCTCGGGGTAAACCAGGCCAGGTAGGTAGGTAGGTAGGTAAGTAGGTAAATATTTGTAGGTATGTAAGAAGGTAAGGTAGGTAGGTAAGTAGTAAAAATATTGGTAGGTATTTAAGGTAGGTAGGTAAGTAGGTTAGGTAGGTAAATATTGGTAGGTATGTAAGTAGATAACTAGATAAATATTGGTAGGCATGTAAGTAGATAACTAGGTTAATATTGGTAGGTATGTAAGTAGGTAAGGTAGGTAAGTAGGTAAATATTAGCATTTATTTCAGGTAGGTAGGCAGGTATTTAAGGTAGGTAGGTAGGTGAGTAGAAAAGTAGATAAAGTAGACAGTAGATAAAATAGGTAGGTAGGGTAAGTGTGAAAGGAAGTAAAGTATAAATAAGTAAGGAAGAAACAGTAATAAAGGAAGGAAGGAAGGAAGGAGAGAAAGATATATATATAACATGGAAGGAGGGAGAAAACAACAACAACAACAACAACAGGGAAATAAAGAAAACAACATCAACAACAACATAAGGTGAGATGAGGTGGGTTTGGTGGGGGGTTTGAAATGAGAGAGAGAGAGAGAGAGAGAGAGAGAGAGAGAGAGAGAGAGAGAGAGAGAGAGAGAGACGAGTATTGAGGGATGTGACGAGGGGACGGGAGGAGGAGGCGGCGGCGGCGGCTACGACTGGTGCAGGGGGGGGGAGAATGGGGGGAGTTTGTGATGGTGTGTGTGTGTTGGGGGGGGTGGGGGGTTAGGTCAGCAACGGACGCTCCCAGCCGGCGCCGCCCACCTTCAGTTTGAACGCTCCAATAGGGTAGCGCGAGGAGTGGGGGGTTGGTGGGGGAGGTTACGAGGGGGGTGGGGGCAGGCGGGGAGCGGCGACCCTCCCGCTAACGGTCGCCTGGTTTAAACTGGGAGGCAGGTGCTTGTCGGCAAGATGGTGGTGGTGGTACAATGTTGACACCCCCCACTCCCACCCCCACCCCCTCCCCACCACCTCCTCCCCTCCTCAACCCCCAACCCCACCCCCCACCCCAACCAACCCCGTTTATGTCTGTCTCGTACTCGTGTGTATGTCTGCAACCCCAACCCCCCCATCCCTCCTGTCTGCAACCCCCCCCCCTCCCCCCTTTAGTCTGCAACCCCCCCTCTCCCTCCCTCCTGTCTGCAACTCTCACCTGTCTGTCTATCTGTCTGTCAGTCTGTCTGTGTGTCTAACTACATCATCTATAAATATGTCTGTCTGGCTGTCTACTGTCTCGCCTTATCAATCTTTCTGTCTCCACTGTCTGTTTGTTTACCACCTGCTTCCATCAACTCCTGTCTGTCTCCATTCCATTCCATTCCCTATCCTTTCATTTTTATTTATCTATTTGTCTGTCTGTCTATTTGTCTATTCCATTCCATTTCATTCCCTATCCTTTCCTTTTTATTTATCTATTTGTCTGTCTGTCTGTCTATTCCATTTCATTCCCTATCCTTTCCTTTTTATTTATCTATTTGTCTGTCTGTCTGTCTATTCCATTCCATTCCCTATTCTTTCCTTTTTATTTATCTATTTGTCTGTCTGTTTGTCTATTCCATTCCATTCCCTATCCTTTCCTTTTTATTTATCTGTCTGTCTGTCTTTTGCCCTACTTATGTCTGTGTATCTCCTGTCATTATATACCTGTCTAAAAGTTCCAAAATACCTGTCACTCTGTCCCCAACCCCTACTTATCTATCTGTCTAATTACCTGTCTCTTCTACCTGTTTCATCTACCTGTCTCATCTACCTCCTTCCCTACTTTCCCCTGCCCCCCTTCCTCCCTTCCATACACGTCTGTTTGTGTCTCGTCGTGCCCCCCCTCCCCTCCCCCCCCCACACACCCCCTCCTGACCTCTCGTTTGTCCATCCTTGCCCCCCCTCCCCCCCAAAAAAAACAAAAACAAAAAAACTTGTCATTTGTACACCATCATCTGTTCCTTTATACATGTACCTCTTTTGCTTACCCTTCTTCTTCTTCCCCCTCCCCTTCTTTTCCTCCTCCTCCTCCTCTTTCTTTCCATCCCATTTTAGAGTACGTTTGGTTCATCTCCCATGCAGTCTACACACACACACACACACACACACACACACACACATCTATTGAATAGTTTTCCTCCCGTCTTATTTCACCTCCTGTCCGTCCCCTCACCCCACCCCACCCCACCTGTTTATCTCTGCTGCGCCCTCCTCCCCCCTCCCACGCCCACCCCCACCCCCACTCCCACTCCCATCATGATGTTTACCCCCAACCACCACCACCGTTCCTCCCCTCCCCTCCCCTCCCCTCCCAACCAACCAACCCCCCACTTGTCACTTTTCATCCCCCCTCTTTCCTTCTCCTCTCTCGATATCCCGTCCCTTCTGCCCCCTCTAGGTGAGGTGGCGTTGACCCTATACCTGTACGGTGAAAGGTGGGGGTGTTTTTGAGGCTAAGATGAGAGTATGAAGTGTGTGTGGTGGAGAGTGTGGATAGGTGTGGGTGTTATGTGGATGAGGCTGTGGATAGGTTGTGGGTGTTATGTGGATGAGGGTGTTATATAGGTGTGGGCGTGGTATATAGGGTCCAGTGTGTGTGTGTGTGTGTGTGTGTTTGTGTCTGTATAATGGGTCCAGTGTGTGTGTGTGTGTGATTGTGTTTCTCTGAGTGAGGGTGTGTGTGTGTCTGTCTGTGTGTTTGTGTTGGGGCATGGGTACCCTAATGTGGATTGTGTTAATGAAGGTGTAATAGTAGTAGTAGTAGTAGTAGTAGTAGTAGTAATAGTAGTAGTAGTTGGAATAATAGTAGTAGTAGTAATAGCAGTAGCAGTAATAGTAATAGTAGTAGTAGTGTGTAGTTGTGGGTTTGAGAAATTGTGGGTGTGGGGCTGTTGATGCTGTGTGGGGGTGTGGGTTTGAGTAATTGAATAGTAGTAGTTGTGGGTTTGCTTGAGTAGTTGTGGGTTTGCTTGAGTGCTTGTGGGGTTGTGTAGTTGTGGGTGTGCTTGAGTATAGTGTGTTTGTGGGTTTGCTTGAGTAGTTGTGGGGTTGTGTAGTGTAGGTGTGGGTGTGCTTGTGGGGTGTGGGTGCACAGCTCTCCACACAGACGTCTTGCAGGAGGAGGTACGTGCAAGCAGAGCGCCTGGGTGAACGACCAAGCAAGCAACCAACCCACCCAACCCCCCAATCCCCCCCCCTTCCCTTCCTGTCCCTTCCCTTCCCTTCACTTCCATTATCTGTCTCCCCTCTTTTCTTTCTCTTCCCTTCCTTTCCCTTCTATTATTATTTTGTCTTTCTTCTTCCTTTCCCTTTACTTCCATTATTTGTCTCCTCTTTACTTTCTCTTCCTTTCCCTTTACTTCCATTATTTGTCTCCCATCTTTACTTTCTTTTCTTTCTCTTCCATTCCTTTACTTTCATTATTTGTCTCCCATCTTTACTTTCTTTTCCCTTCCCTTCCTTTCCATTATCTGTGTCCCCTCATTGACTTTCTCTTCCCTTCCATTATCTATCTCCCCTCTTTACTTTCTCTTCTCTTCCCTCCTCCCCTCACTTTCACTTCCATCCTATCTTCCTCGTTTCCCCTCACACCTCTTGTTCACTTTTCTTCCCTCTCCTATCCTACCCTCCCCCCTATCCTACCCCCCTCTCCTATCCTACCCCCCTCTCCTATCCCCCCCCTACTCTCCACCTTTCCATCTATTTAATCACCAACTTATACTTAACTCTCCCTTTCTCACTCTCCACTCGCTCACTTTCCCTCTCTCTCTCACTCTCTCTCGCCTCTATCCTTCCTTTCTTCCTTTCACTCTTTCTAGCTTCCTTTCTCTTCTCTTCTCTTTACATACTTCATCATTCTTACGCTTATTCCTGTCCCCTATACCCATCTCTCTTTCTCTCTCTCTCTAATTATTCCCCAAACCCCCCATTTTTTTTACCCCCCCCCCATTTTTAAATGAAAAAAAAAAACCACGTTCTTTGAGGAATTGATATATATCTCACTAACTTTGTGTTGAGGCAATAAAGTAAAAAATAGTAACCGTATTAATTAAGGAGAGAATATAATAGTTTTGAATATAGAAAGAAAGTGCCTTGATTCCACCAAAGTATGCTAGAAAACAGGACCAGATTAATTATGAACACATATAATGGGTGGCTTGTTGCTGGGAATCGTTTGGAGGAATCATTATCTCCCAAAGTATGCTAGAAAACAGGACCAGATTAATCATGAACACATATAATGGGTTGGCTCTGTTGCTGGGAATAGTTTTGAGGAATCATTATTATGTATGTGTGTGTATGTATTATGTGTGTGTATGTGTATGTGTGTGTGTGTTTCGTGGCAATATTTTGAAGGAACTCATTTCACTCCAATTTTCTGACAACGCTGTAAATATATGACAACTGTACTGACTTGACATTGGTGGTACATTGGAGTGTCTTGATTCCTCCAAAATATGTCTGGAAACACCTTGGACCATATGAACAAAAAACAAAACAATGAGGGTGGCCTGTTGCTTGGAAGATATTGTTTGTTCCAGAATTTATCAACACTGTGTTACCCTTTATTTATAGTTATTTATTATATTTATTATTATTATATTATTTATTATTATTATTATTATTATTATGTCTGTTTATGCATAGTTGGATTGTTTTTTTTTTGTAGTTATGATACTATACATACACACATAATACATAGTACATACATACACACACACACACACACACACACGCAAACACACTCGAGTTAGCGTGACCTTGGGAGTGGAATATAAGAGTGGCTCAACACTGACCTGCCCCAACACACACTCATAGAAAAAAAAAAAGAGAGAGAGAGAGAGAGAGAGAGAGAGAGAGAGAGAGAGAGAGAGAGAGAGAGAGAGTGGAATGGATGATGAAGAGGATGGGTGTTGAGGTTAATAAACTCTCTCTCTCTCTCTCTCTCTCTCTCTCTCTCTCTCTCTCTCTCTCTCTGTGTGTGTGTTGATCTATCTATCCATATTTGTGTTTTTAAATATTGAGGATGGAAATGAAAGAGAGAAAAAGAAAGGCTTGATAAATAAGGAAGAAGAAGAAAGAGAGAGAGAGAGAGAGAGAGAGAGAGAGAGAGAGAGAGAGAGAGAAAGAGGGAGAAGGGGGGATGTGAAGGAACCAGACAGAGACAGACAAGCAGACACACACACACACACACACACAGACAGACAGACTGAGGAAGATGAGGGAGCAGAAGCGAGGATAGATTACAGAGTAGGAGTGGGGGGAGGGCAGGGATGGTGGAGAGAGAGAGAGAGAGAGAGAGAGAGAGAGAGAGAGAGAGAGAGAAAGGGATGAGGAGGTTATGCCTTTACACACACACACATACACACACAAAGGTATTAATGCATCCTCTCATCATTATCACCACCACCACCATTACAGGAACCGCTACTACTACTACTACTACTACTACTACTTTAAATTAACACTCATCCTATCATACCCACCACCAACACCACCACCACCACCTACAACCACCAACACCACCTACAACCACCACCACCACCTACAACCACCACCACCACCTACAACCATCACCACCACCACCTCCACCACCACCACCAACCACACACACACACACACAGTATCCCAAATCATCGTCTCCTGTGCCCTTTACCAACTTTTATTAGACTGCTATGGCTGGCTGTCTGTCTGCTAAGAGTGTGTCAGAGGAACCAGCACCCCTCCCTTCCCCTCCCTTCCCTTCCCTTCCCTTTTCCTTCCCTCTTCTCCCTTACCCTCCCTTCCCCTGCCTTTTCCTTTCCCCTGCCTTCCCCTCCCTTCCCTTTCCTTCACTTCCCCTGCCTTCTCTCCCTTCCCTTTCCTTCACTTCCCTTCCCTTTCATCCCCTCTCCCTTCCCCTCCCTCAAGACTCATAACAATGCATCTCACGACCAACACTGAGTAGGAGTAGGAGTAGGAGTAGGAGTAGGAGTGAGTGGAGGAAGAGGTGGGTAGAGGAGTGAGAGAGTAGGAGTTGGAGTAGTAGGAGTGAGTGAGTGGAGGAAGAGGTGGGTAGTGGGGTGAGTGTGTGAGTAGGAAGAGGTGGGTAGTGGGGTGAGTGAGTGAGTGGAGGAAGAGGTGGGTAGTGGGGTGAGTGTGTGAGTGGAGGAAAAGGTGGGTAGTGGGGTGAGTGTGTGAGTGGAGAAAGAGGTGGGTAGTGGGGTGAGTGTGTGAGTGGAGAAAGAGGTGGGTAGAGGAGTGAGTGAGTGGAGAAAGAGGTGGGTAGAGGGATGGGAGGGAGGGATAGGGACGGTTGAGTGAACGGGATGGAGGGTAGAGGGATGGGAGAGGGAGGGAGGGAGGGATGGAGAGGCAAGACGGAGAAAAAGAGGAAGGAGGTGGTAGGTTCGAGGAGGAGGAGGAGGTTGACGCTCTCTCTCTCTCTCTCTCTCTCTCTCTCTCTCTCTTGTTGTTGTCGTGTGTTTATATTGTTGTTGAACCTTCACGTGGAGAGTGAGTATTATCGTGTGTGTGTGTGTGTGTGTGTGTGTGTGTGTGTGTGTGTGTGTGTGTAAACCATTTGATAATTTGTCTGTGTTTTTATTATGTGTGTATATATGGATATGTGGCTGTGTAATAGTATAGTACGTACATGTGTGCGTGTGCGTGTATGTGTGTGTTCAACTTTCAAGTACTCTTACCTTGGCTCCACACCGTTCCCTTACCTTCCCTCCAAACACACACACACTCACTATACCTCCCCTGACTCCCTCCACCTCCCCCCCACTCACTATACCTCCCCTGACTCCCTCCACCCCCACCCCCCATCCCCCCCATTTCCCTCGGTCACTGGTACTACCCCCCGCGTCTGGGAATCATGCAGACGAGCAGGCAGGCAGGCAGGCAGAAGGTGAGAAGGAGGGCAGACCAGGAGGCCATCAACCAATCATGCAGACTACAAAACTTTTCGCCAGGCAGATGTATAACTTTTGTAGGGAGGCATTTTTTTATTTAAGCCTATATACAGAAAGGAAGACAACATTTGATTTAACAGACCTACATAGTACATACATAGGCTACATACATACATACATACATACAGAAATGCATTGAGGGGGAAATGTTGTGTTGGTAAATCTGGAGCAACTGAATCCTCCAAACTATACCAAGCGACAGAATACCATTATTTTAAGCTCTTCTGATCCTGTTTCATAGCATACTTTGGAGGATTCAAGGCACTTCAATGTACCAAAAAAAAAAAAAAATGAATTGCCACTTTAAGGTAGCTATTTAAGCAGGCAGGAAAGCAGCCCCATACGTGGTCTCGAAAGCAAGCAGAGACATTAGCAGGCGTTTGGCTAAGCAGGCTGATGGTATTATAGATAAACAGGCAGTAGACAGAGACATGCACGGTCAAGCATGGCAGACAGACAGACAGACAGGTAGACAGGGAGGCAAATAGAGGGGCAGACAAATAAACAGACACACAGAAAGCAAGACTGGCAGACTTATAAGAAGAACAGACACATAAACAGATAATTGTACAGTACCCAGTTACACAGACAAATGCAAACAGACAAGGATGCAGACAGACAGAAATATAGGAAGGGTAGACAGATAGACAGACAGAAATACAGGATGGGTAGACAAACAAACAGACAGATGCAGTCACACAGACAAATTCAGAAAAGCAGACAAACAGACAGGGATGCAGACAGACAGAAATATAGAAAGAGTAGATAAACAAAGGCATGCAGACAGACACACAAACAGGAAAACAGACAGACAGAATTACAAACAATAAAACAAACAAACAAACAGAATTACAATAAAAGAAAAATACAAGCAAAAAAAAAAAAAAAAACAGACAGACAGACACACAGAGGCATGCAGACAGACAGACAGACAGACCACAACAAATGGGCGTGTAGGTAGGTAGGTAGATAGGTAGGTAGATAGGTAGGTAGGTAGGTAGGTAGGTAGGTAGGTAGATAGGTAGGTAGGTAGGTAGGTAGATAGGTAGGTAGGTAGGTAGATAGGTAGGTAGGTAGGTAGGTAGGTAGGTAGGTAGGTAGGTAGGTAGGGTTAACTGTACAAGCAGTAATTAAAATGGTCACCAATGCTGTGTTTTGTTCCCTGTTGTGGTGTGGAGGGCTGTTGTTGTTGTTGTGGTTGTTGTTCTTGTTGTGGTTGTTGTTCCTCTTGTGGTTGTTGTTCTTGTTGTGGTTGTTGTTCTTCTTGTGGTTGTTGTTGTTGTTGTGGTTGTTGTTCTTCTTGTGGTTGTTGTTCTTGTTGTGGTTGTTGTTGTTCTTGTATGTAGTGTTCTTTCTTGGCTTGTGTTTGATGTTGAGAATTATTTTTGTTTTTGTTGTGTTGTTGTTGTTGTTGTTATTGTTGTGGTTGTTGTTGTTGTTGTTGTAGAGTGATGGGAATGTTGTTGTCATGGTTGTATGTACTGTAGTGTTTTTTCTTGGCTTGTGTTTGATGTTGTGAATTATTTTTGTTTTTGTTATTGTGTTGTTGTTTTTGCCATGAAACAACACCACCCATAGGGAAGAAGCCTGTTTCGTGGCATGGTCAGGAGGAATCAGAAGCCTCCAATGTTCACACACGATCACAGGGTCCTTTAAGAGGGGAGGAAGTTTTTGTGTTAGTAAATATGGAGCAACTGAATCCTCCAAACAATTCCAAGCAACAGAACACCATTATTATTATTTATTTTTTTGTTAACTTAGGCCTGTTTCCTGGCATACTTTGGAGGAATCAAGGCACTCCAATGTATGTACCAAAAGCGAATTATTACCACCTTAAGTAAAGACC
>JAWZYT010006404.1:0-17500 GCA_034508575.1 Petrolisthes manimaculis | reverse complement strand
ACACAAGAAATATCCTATAAAACTTTCCTCATATGAATTTGAGTAAGATGTTATCCTTTTGGTACATTGGAGTGAATTCATTCCTCCAAAGTATACCAGGAAACAGGACCAGATGGACAAATATAATGGTGTTCTGTTGCTTGGGATGTTTGGGAGGAATCGGTTACTCCAGATTTACCAACACAGTACACAAAATTAATTTATAGCACATAATATATAAACGAAAGATATATTTTGTTTTATATGGCTGCTAAATAATAATAATAATAATAAAAATAATAAAAATAATAATGAAAATAATAATGAAAATAATAATAATAATAATAAAAATAATAATAAAAATAATAATAAAAATAATTAATAAAAATAATAATAATAATAATAAAAATAATAAAAAAACCTTGTCATTATAATCATTCAAACCCAAAATAACAAAATCTCAGACTATAATTATGAACTTAATTGGAGGTAAATGAGTCCTTCAAATATTGCCACGAAACACACACTTATAGAGAAGGAGCTTGTTTCATGGCATAGTCAGGAGGAATCAGAAGCCTCCAATGTTCATACACGATCACAGGGGGGTGGGGGGGATTTTATGTTGGTAAATCTGGAGCAACTGAATCCTCCAAACTATTTCAAGCAACAGAACCCCATTATTACATTATTATTATTAGTGCTTATCTGGGTCTGTTTCCTGGCATACTTTGGAGGAATCATGGCACTCCAATATACCAAAAAAGAAATATATATCACCTTAAAGGAAAGCGAAGGAAGGATATACAAGCAAGCATGATTATACTAAATACATAATATATAAATAATAATGTTTATAGTTTTTGATGAGGAGTAGAGATGTTACTTTTCCATTGTGTATGTATGTATGTATGGTAAATGTAGTGTAGTAATGACGTGTATTGTAATTGTAGTAGTTGTATAGAGTTGTATAGTTGATGTTGTTTATAGTAATTTATTATTATTACTATTGAATACTTAATATTTTTTATTTTTTTATTTTTTTTATTATTATTATTATTAAATTATTATTATTACTATTGAATTATTATTATTATTATTACTATTAAATTATTATTATTAAATTATTATTATTATTATTATTAAATTATTATTATTATTAAATTATTATTATTATTACTATTAAATTATTATTATTATTATTATGATGGAAGCACAAGGCAACACACACACCAGCATGCAGTAAATTTGTAAGAGCAACACAGTGCAGGCAGGCAGGCAGGCAGGCAAGCAGGCAGGCAGGGAGGGAAGGGAGGGGTGGACAGGTAGGAAAGTTCACACAAGCCAAGGAAGATCACAAGCATAAAAAAGTACACAGTATGGTAGAACACATTCACTGCATGAACCGCATGGGAAAGCAAGCAAGCACGGTCAGTCAACAGGCACAGAGAGAGAGAGAGGGGGAGGGAGGGAGGGGGAGAGAGAGAGAGAGAGGGGGGTTCCTGATTCAAGTTTCATGCAGGCAAAAGGAGTTACAGTCACACTCAGAAGTTTGCTCACAAGTTGACATATATAGATTAGAGTTGAGATAATGATAGATAGATAGATAGATAGATACCTTGAAGATATACATATAAATAATGTTTGTTTACTCATGACCTTTATTTGTTTATGAACACACACACACACAAAAAAACATATATGAGATTGATTTATTCATATGTATTTTTTTTTTTTTTTTTGGTCACGGTTACATTTTGAGTATGGAAAACTTTTTGTGGCCCTACAGACAAACTCGATCGTTGAGTACATGCATGGATCAAGCAAGCAAACAAGCAAGCAAACATGCACTACCAATATCATGCCTGATCTCAGCAAGCAAGCAAGCAAGCAGATGCAACAGTTGAGAAAGAATTCGTTGTAACAATAGTGAATGGTAGGTTAGTTTGTAGTGACCGTTTGTAAGTTGGGAATTGGGTGGCTCTAGGCAACACACACACACACACACACACACACACACACACACACACACATTCAGACACACACATTCACACACACACACACACACACAGAGATACTCAGGCACACATTCACACATTTAGACACATACAGACATTCACACACACACACACACACACACACCACACACACACACACGCATACTCAGGCACACATTCAGACACACACATTCACACACACACACACATTCAGACACACACATTCACACACACACACACACACACACATTCAGACACACACATTCAGACACACACATTCACACACACACACACACATTCAGACACACACATTCACACACACACACACACACACACAGATACTCAGGCACACATTCACACATTTAGACACATTCAGACACACACATTCACACACACAGACACACACAACACGCAGATACTCAGACACAAATATATTATCACACACACACATTCAGACAGACAGACAGGCACTGAATAAAATATAGGCATGATAAACAGAGAAATAGGTAAATAGGGATATAGAATAGGAAGGCAGAGACAGATTAATAGGAAATGAAAAATAGGTAGATAGGTAGGTAGGTAAATAGGTTGGTAGATAGGTAGGTAGGTAAATAGGTTGGTAGATAGGTAGGTAAGTAAGTAGGTTGGTAGGTAGGTAAGTAGGTAGGTGAATAGATAGATAGGTAAATAGGTAAGTAGGTAGGTAGGTAGATGAATAGATAGATAGGTAAATAGGTAAGTAGGTAAATAGGTAGGTGGGCAGGCAGATAGGTAAGTAGGTAAATAGGTAGGTGAGAAGGTAGATAGGTAAATAGGTTGGTAGGTAGGTAGGTAGATAGGTAAGTGTTTAGACGGACATACAAACACGTTATAGGCATAGGTATTTACTGTAGGTAGGTAAACATAACATTGGGGTAAGTACAGTAGGTAGGTATGTAAGTAGGTAGGGTTTTGTTAGGTAAGTAGGATAGAGAAGCAGACAATAGCAGTAGTGACCTAGTTAATATTATAAGCAGGCAGCAGGAGGAGTCGTTAGGCAGACAGACAGACAGACAGACAGACAAAACGTATACAAAAGATAAATATAGACAGACAGACATATGACAGACAAATAGACAGAGAGACAGACAGACAGACAAAACTTATGCAGAAGAGAAATATAGACTAATAGACAGACATATGACAGACAGATGACAGACAAATAGATAGACAGACAGACAGAGAGACAGACAGACAGACAGACAGATAGACAGAGAGACAGACAGACAGACAGACAAAACTCATACATAAAATAAATATAGACAGACAGTGAAGAAAGAGGTCAGTCATGTAAAAAAAAAATGTCTATCATGATGTACTTGTGTCAACAGTGACGTTTTTGTTGATGGTGAAGTTCAGGCACACAGGTAAACAGTCATAGGTAAATAGATAGGTAGGAGGTAGGTAGGAGGTAGGTAAGCAGTCATAGGTAAATAGATAGGTAGGCAGGCAGGCAGGTAAACAGTCATAGGTAAATAGATAGGTAAACAGTCATAGGTAAATAAATAGATAGGTAAACAGTCATAGGTAAATAGATAGGTAGGAGGTAGGTAGGCAGGTAGGTAAGCAGTCACAGGTAAATAGATAGGTAGGCAGGCAGGTAAACAGTCATAGGTAAATAGATAGGTAAACAGTCATAGGTAAATAGATAGGTAGGCAGGTAGGGAAATAGATAGGTAGGCAGATAGGTAGGTAGGCAGGAAGGTAAGCACACACACAAACAAACAGGTAAACACACACACACACAGACAAACAAAATTAGAGTACATAGTATGATATTGGGCATCGAGTCAATAATAATAATAATAATAATAATAATAATAGATAGGAAACTAAACCAAGGAAAAATGGAGAATAAAAAAGTTTGGTCATATAATTATATATACACAATTCAAAAAAGTTGATATATATATAAAAGAAAAGAAAAATATTACAGGACATTATGGCAGGCAGTAAAATATAAATAGTATTATCAGGCAGGCAGGCAGGCAGGCAGGCAGGCAGGCAGGCAGGCAGGCAGGCAGGCAGACACCGGTTTTGGGGTGGTGGTGGGAATGGGAGGCTGCCTGACGGGGTGTGTGTGTGTGCATGTGTGTGTGTGTGTGTGCATGTGTGTGTGTGTGTGTGTGCTGGAGAGAGAGGGAGAGTGAGAGAGGGAAGGGAGGCAAGGAGGGTAGAGAGAGAGAGAGGGAAGGAAAGGAGGGTAAAGGAAGAGAGAGAGAGAGAGGGGGAAGGAAGGAAAGGAGGGTAAAGAGAGAGAGAGAGAGAGAGAGAGAGAGAGAGAGAGAGAGAGAGAGAGAGATGCAGGTATAGAAGGGAGAAGAAAGTTGAGAGAGAGAGAGAGAGAGAGAGAGAGAGAGAGAGAGAAAGAGAGGAAAGAAGTGTGATAGGGAGGAAACGAGAGAGTGAGAGATAGAGTGGGGAGAGGAGAGGGAGTGAGAGGAGGAGGAGGAGGAGGAGGAAGGGGGGGACCAAGGTATACAATAACCGTTTCTTCTCTCTCTCTCTTCTTTTTCTTCTATCTCTCTTCTTCTATCTTTCTTCTTCTTCTCTTCTTTTTTTCCTACTCTATCTTTCTTTTTTCCTTCTATCTTTCTTTTTTTCCTTCTATCTTTTTCTTATATCTCTTCTTTTTTTCCTACTCTATCTTTCTTTTTTTCTTTCTATCTTTCTTTTTCTTATATCTTTCTTTTTCTTTTCTATCTTTCTTTTTTCCTTCTATCTTTCTTTTTTCTCCTATCTTTTTTCTTTTCCTTCTATCTTTCTTTCTTTCTGTTAATTTTTTTTTTCATAGTAATTATAATAACAATAATAGTCATTATAATAATACTAAAAATAAGACTATATAAGTATTACACTTTTATTTTAATTAGGTTATTATTTATTATTATTATTATCTATTATTTTTACTTTTATTATTATTATTTATATTATTATATTTCTTCTTTATTATTATTGTTGTTGTTGTTGTTGTTATTGTTATTATATTTCTTCTTATTATTATTATTATTGTTGTTGTTGTTATTGTTATTATATTTCTTCTTATTATTATTATTGTTTTTGTTGTTATTGTTATTATATTTCTTATTATTATTATTGTTGTTGTTGTTGTTATTGTTATTGTTATTACATTTTACTAATTTACATAATTAGATAATATTATGACTTTGAGCATTACACTGAGAAAATGGCATTAATATGAATCATGTATTTTAGTGTAATTTTGAATACAGTAGTTAGTTAGTTAGTTATGTTACTATATCAGCCACCTTGTCAGTAGGTAGGTACAGTATATTGGGGTATTGTTATTGATCCTTTATGTGTGTGTGTGTGTGTGTGTGTGTGTGTGTAATATTTCATGTTCGTCTTAAGCTTAGAACATCTTCTCATTTCTTAGTATTATTATTTCATTTTCTCTTCATCCGTTTTATTCTGTAAGTGGTCGACTTGTCCTCTCTCTCTCTCTCTCTCTCTCTCTCTCTCTCTCTCTCTCTCTCTCTCTCTCTCTCTCTCTCTCTCTCTCTCTCTTCACTTCCCCTTGTGTAGCAGCAGCAGCAAGCAAGCAAGCAGCGTTCTCCCCTTCTCCTCCACCATCACCACCCCTCCTCCTCCTCCTCCTCCTCCTCCTCCCCTCCCTGACGTCATGCTCCCTCCTCTGCCTGACTGCCTGCCTCTCTGCCTGTCTGCCTGCCTGCCTGCCTGCCTGACTGCATGCAGCTGGAGGGAGGGTGTGTGTGTCGGGCCTCAAGTGCTTGCCAGTACGAAGAGTGTGGTGGCTGGTGGAGGGGCTAGTCTGGAAAGTCTGGAAAGTCTGGAAGTGTGTGGTGGTGGTGGTGGTGATGGCCAGTTGTCTATCCTCCTATCCCCCCTCTCCCCCCTCTCCCTCCAGGCCTATCTATCCTTCCTTACCCGTCCACTACTACTACTACACGTCTCGCAAGCCTACCCACCCACCTATCTACCTATCCACCTACCTACCCACCCACCTACCTACCCACCAACCTACCCTACCTCTAACTCACCCTACTCTAACCTAACCTAACCTAACGTTCCCTTCTTAACACACACACACACACTCCTCCTCCCCCCCCCCACTTACCCCTTCCCTCCCTCCCCCCCTCCCTACTATCCTACCTACCCCCAGAAGATAGTGAAGTCTTCTACAGTTGTGCGAGCCAGTCAACTCAAGTCGTCTGTCCATCCATCCATCCATCCATCCATCCATCCCTCTACAGGTTATCGCAGCCGTAAGTGTGTGTTTATATATGTATGTGTGTGTGTGTGTGTGTGTGTGTGTGTGTGTGTGTTATAGGCTGAAAAAAAAATTCGGTTCGTGCTGCTTACGTGTTCCAATAGTGAGAGAGAGTGAGTGAGTGAGAGAGAGAGAGTGAGAGTGTCCAAGTTACAGCTATGATGCCGTCAGTAACTTGGATGGAGCGTTAAGAAGAGAAGAAAGAGGCATTTTACTACCTCTGTTTTTTGTTTATCTCTGTCTCACTCCTGTGCCGTGATGTTTGAGGATATAGATAGATAGATAGATAGAAGGAGGGTTTGTGTGACGTGTTTACAAGTGGTCAGCCATCCAGCCACATCATGTTAAAACGTTGGCGTCAATATGTGTTGGCGACTGTACAATCATGACGGTGAGTTTGGTTTGGCCTATTTGGTTCCCAGCGGTCGCGTCCTGCTTGCATGCTAGCTTGCTCTCCAGTACGCCCGTTTGTCTGTCTGCCTGCCTGCCTGCCTGCCTGCCTCGTCCCATCTACCTAATTTGCCTCATTCCATCCAACATTTTTTCCCCAAAGGCTAATGCAATATTTTTAATTTATCATGAAATTCAATCCAAAAATGCTTGCATCCAGTGCTGCCACCTGGTGGGCGTTGCTTGCATGACGTCACACTCCCTGCTTGCTTACTCCCAGTGTAAACAAAGGACAACATTAGCGTCTCTCATGCACCTCTTTAGCACAACCTTCCCGTCTCCTGCACCCCACCATCACACTACCAGTCCTCATCATTACCCGTGTGTGGTGTCGGCTACCACAGTAAACACAAACCAAGGTCGACAAAATTGGAGTTGCATGAACCGGCAGGAGGCAAACTGGCAACTACCACCACCACCACCACCATGGCTGTGAAAGCAAGCAGAGTGCATGAGGAGAGGAGGAGGAGGGATGGGGGATGGAGGGGGGGAGAAGAAGGAGGGGTGACTGTTGTACGACGACGCTCTCTCTCTCTCTCTCTCTCTCTCTCTCTCTCTCTCTCTTGATCCTACACTCACACACTCACTCTACTCATTCACTCACACTTCCTCACTCTCATCACTCATACCTACACCACTACCAGTACCCATACTTAGATATACTGAGGTGTGTGTGTGTGTGTGTGTGTGTGTGTGGTGGAGTAGAGAACGCTTGGCACCTTACTCCTCCTCTTCTTCTTCTTCCTCCTCCCCCCCCCAACCCCCTTCTCTCTCTCTCTTTCCTCCACTACCAAGCCAACCACCCAAACCCACTACTATACCCAGCCCAGATTTTTCTATCTATAACTTTTTTCAAATTAATTCCTTCCCCACCCCACCCCTCCTCACCCCTCCTCACCCCTCACCCCACTCACCAAAGTACCCGTGAAATGTTCTGCTATGTGTGTGTGTGTGTGTGTGTGTGTGTGTGTCGCTGCTTATGCTCCTGGTGCCGTTGGGTCGGGTCGGTCGGTTGGTGTGTGTGTCGGTCGGTGTGTCTGTCGGCGAGTTTCTCTTTAATCATCGTCGTTGTTGTATATAGTCGTCACTGTCGTCGTCGTCGTCATCGTCACAAAACGGACGAAAAATATTAGCATCTGTCCCAACACCCCCCCCCCCCCAAAAAAAAAAAAAAAAAAAAAAAAAAAAAAGAGAGAGAGAAGCAGAATATATGGCGCACATTTGTCTGTTTCGGAGAGCGGCGTAATTAATGCTTGGCCTTTGCATTTTCACCGGGAATAATTTGCACACCCAGGCCCAGTATTCTGCAAGCATACATTATTGCATACAACATCCCACCCAACCAACCATCCTCCCTCTCTCTATCTCTCCCTCTCTCTATATCTCCCTCTCTCTATCTCTCTATCTCTCCATTTCTCTCCTTTTCTCTTTCCTCTTTCTCCCTCCCTCTCTCCCTCCCCCTCTCCCCTTCTCCCCCTCTCCCCTTCTCCCCCTCTCCCCCTCTCCCCCTCTCCCTCACCCTCTCCTCCCTATGCTTTTAAAATAATAACTGATATTGCTCCATAATCATCGACGCTATTTTGTTTTAATTTCTGTGTCTATGTGTATGTATTTTTAAACCACCAGGCCCGTGCCATGTATAGGGAGTAAATATGTATACACACACACATATATACATACACTCCTCTGGTGGATCATACATATACACATACATAATATTTTTATATGTATATTATTTATCCTTCTTGTACACACACATATATAATAATAATAATAATAATAATAATAACATAATAATAATAATAACAACAACATAATAATAAAATACACCATGCACATAATTATATACACTTTTAATGTGTATATAACTGAGTAATTTATTTATTAACTGTATATTATATGTGTGTACAGTATTTATTTATTGTTTATTATGTTATGATGTTATGATAAAGGAACTTTGTATTGATCAGTTAATTATTATAACCGTATAACATGAAGGACTCCATCTGGTGAGGTAATGTGTGTGTGTGTGTGTGTGTGTGTGTGTGTGTGTGTGTGTGTGTAGGTGGGTCCTGGGGGGGAGGGGGTACGATCTATACACACGCCCCATGCCGTGTGTACGTTTGTCTCAAAGTGTGTATATGTGTGTGTGTGTGTGTGCGCGTGTATGTGTGTGTATGTGTATGTATGCATGTGAATATGTGTGTATGTGTATGTGTCTATGATTTGAGAGAGAGAGAGAGAGAGAGAGAGAGAGAGAGAGAGAGAGAGAGAGAGAGAGAGGAAATAGCCTGGGTATAGGAAAGTTAAATATTAATGGTAGGTGCTAAATGGTTGGTTGTCAGGGTCGATTTTAATAACGAATATTATTTATTATTATTATTATTACTATTATTATTATTACTTATTATTATTATTATTATTACTATTACTTATTATTATTATTACTTACTATTATTATTATTATTATTATTATTATTTTGGGTGATAGATGTTTGAATTTAAAGGGTAGATGATTATGATATTTATTTTTTGCATATATATAATTTTTTTTTGTATAGATAAAATAGGTAGACTTTTTGACTGAAGTGGAATTTGTTATAAAAGATAAATATTTAAGGACCCTGTAATCGTGTATGAAAATTGGAGGCTTCTGATTCCTCCTGACCATGCCACGAAACAAACTCCTTTGCATTATACTGTAGGTGGAGTTTCGTGTCAATATTTGAAGGACTCATTTACCTCCAAATTTTTCTGACGATAATAGATAGATAATAGATAGAGAGAGTTACTTTGGGTACATTGGAGTGCCTTGATTCCTCCAAAGTATGCTAGGAAACAGGACCAGAGGGACAAGAAATAATGGTGTTCTGTTGCTTGGAATAGTTTGGAGGATTCAGTTGCTCCAGAATTACCAACACAAAACTTTCCCCTTAACTTGCATTCACTCCTAGAAATTATGTAAGGAGAATCATGCATGGTTATTGTGACTGAAAATTGAACATGCAATAAATTAATTAAGAACTATACATGGATATCATACACACGATTTATTTTATTTTTGACTAAGCTATTGCAAATTTATTATAAATGGACCCACAAAAAATAAAAAAAAATTGGAAATAGACTAAACTTTTTTTAATTATTTTTATTTTTATTTTTATAGTTGTAATTATGTATATATATATAATTATGCATGGGGAGAAAGTTACTATACATATATAATAATACTCTTACACGAGATGGTCATTTTGGGGTATACACATTTTTGGGGTATACACAATTTTGGGTATACACATTTTCATACATAAACAAAATATTTCCTGCCTACTTTACATATTCATCTGCTGTCAACGAATAAAAGAACATTATTTCGGAATGCTGTCAGTTTTTTCTTATAATTATTTTCCTCGTATTAATTTTATTCGGAATGCTGTCAGTTTTTTTCTTACATTTTCCTTGTATTAATTTTATTCGGAATGCTGTCAGTTTTTTCTTATAATTATTTTCCTTGTATTAATTTTACTTAACACAAATGGCATATAGACAAGCCAAAATAAATAGCTTTTTTATGAAGAATACCATGAAAAATAATACCAACATACGGAATAGTAAAACATTTTAGTACATTTTACACACACATAGTGAAGAATGTATGTATGTATGTGTGTTGTGAGTTGTGTATTATTTTTAGTATTATTAGTATTATTTAGTATTATTTAGTATTATTTGTACACCCTAATGGATTACATGTGTTAATTCTTAAAAGCAATAATATTTTTTCTTCACATCAACATTTTATTATTATTTAGCATTTAAATCAATATCTGTTTACCAATCATTCATTCATTTATCCACAGTTGATTCACAATTTTTGAGCATATTTTCTGAACAAGTAGCCTGAATATTTTATACTTTGATTAAAAAAAAGATACAAATTACTTGATAAATCACACATTATTATTACAAGAACTTCTGAATTATACTGAGATGTTTATTTTTTTTTCAAGCCTAAAATTTAATGTAGGATCAGCATATTCTTTTTTTTTTTTTTTTACATTTTTTACATTTTTACATTTTATTTCGAATATGAGGAATTTATTATGAAAACTGGAATATTGTAAATGGCCCCATAAAAAAAAAACTAATAGGGAAGGATCCTATGAAAATGTTTTCTGAAATTTTTACAAAGTAACGAATGATATTTTTTTTTTCCTAAGGATTTTAAACTATATATAATTATACGTATTGCATTCCTGAGGCAAAGTTTAGGTAAGCGTTTCAAAATATAATTAATTCTCTACGATGCTGATATACTGTTGTTCTCCCAGAATAAATAATATAATGACATAAACAGATTACTTCAAAGGACCTTAGGGAATTTTTCATTTTCAAACTTATATATATATATATTTTAACATTTTCTTAAGACTCGAAAATCTACTTCTTTATTATTTTGTGTAATATATATACAGTATATATATATATTCCAAGATCCTCATATGATTATATAAACTTTTTTTGAAGTAATAGGGATCTTTTTAATATTGTTTTAATTCCTTTCAGTATTGTATTAATTTTCTTAATACTTTTTTTTTTCCTCAACTAAGGTCCTCATTATTATTTACACAAATCCCAAAAACTGGAATGTGGTGTGTGTGTGTGTGTGTGTGTGTGTGTGTGTGATAATAATGTTCTCCCTGGCACTAGTGTATATATGTGTGTGTGTGTGTGTGTGTGTGTGTGTGTGTGTGTGTGTGATAATAATGTTTTCCCTGGCACTAGTGTATATGTGTGTGTACATGTCCACTCAGAAACAGATTATCCTGGACTAGATATAATTTAGCTTTCATGAATACTGAATGTGTGTGTGTGTGTGTGTGTGTGTGTGTGTGTGTGTGTGTGTGTGTGGCTTGGAGTGCCTGATTGGGACACCATCAACATTTTTAGGAACGCCTCAGTCATTCTCTTCTCAGGATTTTTTTTTCTTTTGTTTTGCTATGTTTGTTCTGTATTGGGCCTGACACATTCTCTCTCTCTCTCTCTCTCTCTCTCTCTCTCTCTCTCTCTCTCTCTCTCTCTCTCTCTCTCTCTCTCTCTCTCTCTCTCTCTCTTTTTTTTTTTCTCTCTCTCTCTTTTTCTCTCTTTTTTTCTCTCTCTCTCTCTTTCTCTCTCTCTCTCTCTCTTTCTCTCTCTCTTTTTCTCTCTCTCTATCTTTATCTCTATCTCTCTGTGTGTGTGAGAGAGAGAGGTTGACCAGGGGTATAATTTTGCCAAGTTCTTTTATTTATCTTTTGATGAATTAAGTAGAGCATGTGGGATAAATAAAAAATAATGTCCATACAGTTGTTACCTTGAGGGAGTTAGTGTTTAATTAATGAATAATAGTAATAACAATAAATTTCTCACTTTTAATTAATAGGTTTGTGAACAAGGCCAGAAATGTACAGAAATTCACAGAAAAAAAATAATGTAGATTTTTTTGTTTTAAACTTATGATTATGATGATGATGATAATAATCCGGTCAAAAAAAAAATTATTATGATAGATGATAATAATCGTGTCAATAATAATAATTGTAGTAAAATAATGCTTCGATTATTTCAGCAGGGTGAAGGGTGAATATCGACCTTCTTTGATTTCCTACTAATAAATATAAGAAAGTTTCAAAAAAGGACAAGTATATATAGGAACATTCATTTTTCGAAATATCCTGTCGACGTGGACAATGAAATTTCGATTATAAAAGTTAAAAACACAATTCAATTTCTAAGAAGTAAGACGAGGAAATATTTTGATGTGAGGTATATATAGACAAGGAAATTTTGATGTAAGGTATAGACAAGGAAATATTTTTGATGTGAGGTATAGACGAGGAATTTTTTTGATGTAAGGTATAGACAAGGAAATATTTTTATGAGTGGTATAGACGAGGAAATTTTTTGATGTGAGGTATATATTATAGACAAGGAAATTTCTTGATGTGAGGTATATATAGACAAGGAAATTTTTTGATGTGAGGTATATATAGACAAGGAAATTTTGATGTGAGGTATATAATATAGACAAGGACATTTTTTTCGACATACGACAGACACTTTAAGGAAATAAGGTAAACATGATAATACTAATTAGCTCTTCAAACAAATAATTGGAGGCTAGAGAGTCCTTCAAATACTGCCACGAAACACACACACACACACACACACAGAAGGCTGTTCATATTTTCCTTCTTTGAGCACACACACACACACACACACACACACAAAAGGCTATATATGGTGTTCTCCTTCCTTGACCAAACACACACACACACACACACACACACACACACACACAGGAGAAGGCTAAATATATTCTTTAACCATAGAACACACACACACACAGAAAAGAAGGCTATATTCTCCTTCCTTAAACACACACACACACACACAAACACACACACACGCACGCCACACCCTCTCCTCCCTTTCGCTTTGCACAGACGGACGGTTGGGTTGGTTGGCGGAGGTGTGTGTGTGTGTGTGTGTGTGTGAGGTGGAGTAGGGGGGGGGGGGAGTCATGGTGGAGTATCTTAGTCATGTGAAGGTTACTCTCAGTCATACACATACATACATACATACTACGGTAACTGTGTGTGTGTGTGTGTGTGCACGGATATCTGTGTGTGTGTGTGTGTGTGTGTTAAATTTTTTGTAAAAGAATTCTATTGTCAAGGAAGAATGTGTGTGTGTGTGTGTGTAGTCAATAAAAAAGTAGTTTTGTGGTATTGTGGTGCATGAAATAATATCGTTAAGAATTAAGATAGAATGCTGTTAGTAGTAATAATAATAAACATAATACATATAACCATGATCATAATAATAATAATAATAATGGTAAGACTAATAATATTAATAATGATAATAATAATTATTATTATTGTTTATATTTATATTTTTTTTATTATCATTACGGATATTATTATTATTTTATTTTTATTATCAGTACTGATATTTTTATTATTTTATTTTTATTGTTATAATAATAATAATAATAATAATAATTATTATTATTATTATTATTATTATCATTATTATCATTATCATTATCATCATCATTATTATTATTATTATCATTATTATCATTATCATTATCATCATCATTATCATCATTATTATCATAATTATCATTACTGTTAATATTATTATTATTATTATTATTATTATTATTATTATTATTATTATTATTATTATTATGCTTTGGAGGAAGGGATGTTATCATAATATCACTAATTATCCCACATTATTAAAATGATCCTACTAATTTATAGGTGTGTAGTAAGTTGGTGTTAAATATGGAGCAAATGATTCCTCCAAATACATCCAAGCAACAGATTACAGTAATGTTTGTTCTAATGGTCCTGTTTCCTGGCATATTTTTGGAGGAATCAAGGTGCTTCAATGTACGAATAGTATTACTAGTTAAGATTTATTAAGTCATTTAGATATTCCTTCCTTGGATTAATAGTATCGTCTAGAGTTAACCAAAATATTATATTATAATTACTGATGCCTGTCACGTGGCTGAAAACATATATAATAATAATAATTGTAATAATAATGATAATAATAATAATTGTAATAATAATGATAATAATAATAATTGTAATAATAATGATAATAATAATAATTGTAATAATAATTATAATAATAATTATAATAATAATAATAATAATAATAATAATTGTAGTAATAATAATAATGATAATGATAGTAATAATAATAATAAATATATATATATATATATATATAAAAAAAATACATATATAATTAAAAAATAGTTTGAATTTGTTAACTTGTAGTGAGTTAAGGAACCTGTGATCATATATGAGAATTGGAGGCTTCTGGTTCCTCCTAGTTCCTCCTCTACCTAAATAGAATTACCACCTTCATTAATATTATTACTATTATTATTATTATTATTATTATTATTATTTATTTTTATTATTATTATTATTTATATTATTATATTATTGTTGCTATTACTATTATTATCATTACTATTATTGTTATTACTATTATTGTTATTAATATTATTGTTGTTATTATTATTATTATTACTATTATTACTATTATTATTATTACTATTATTACTATTATTATTATTACTATTATTACTATTACTATTATTACTATTATTACTATTATTATTATTACTATTATTAGTATTATTACTATTATTGTAATTATTATTATTATTGTTATTAATATTATTGTTATTATTATTGTTATTGTTATTAAGAGTCTATAGGTAAAACACAGTCTTCCAAACTCGACACCACTTTCTTCCTATCACACTTTGGACTTGTAAATTTAATATGTTGGGTATAAAGTATGTATGTCACTATTTATTTATTTTTTATAACATTTATCTGAGTTGTGTGTTTCATAGATTGTAATATTTGTAACTTTTATCCGGGTTACATAGACTGTAATTAATTCGTCTCTTACGGTGCACATTTTGTAACCCTGGACCCCTTGCAAATTTTTAATAATAATAATAATAATAATAATAATAATAATAATAATAATAATAATAATAATAATAATAATAATGATGATGAGAGTTACTGTGGCATAAATGTTGCACAGTATCCTGGCAACGTGCAGGCTCAATCCCAGGCACACACAGGGAATACAAAATGGCCCTACTGTTGCAACTCTGGTCAACATTTGCAATACGGGGAGTTACCCAGCCAGACAGACAAACAGACATACAGACATACAGACACATCAAATACCTCTATGCCTAAATGACTGTGAATATGTCCTTGTTAATTACATACTACTGAGAAGTGTTTGTGTGTATATGTATATGTATGTGTGTGTTGTGTGTTGTGTATATGTATATGTATGTGTGTGTTGTATATATGTATATGTATATGTGTGTTGTGTATGTGTATATATATGTATGTGTGTGTTGTGTATGTATATATTAATGTGTGTATGTATGTGTGTGTTGTGTATGTATATATTAATGTGTGTATGTATGTGTGTGTTGTGTATGTATATATTAATGTGTGTATGTATGTGTGTGTTGTGTATGTATATATTAATGTGTGTATGTATGTGTGTTGTTTATCGAGAGTGGCTGTGAATATTATGTATAGGCTCTTAAATATTCCTATATAATCAGTTTGGATAGCGGGATAATATAATAATAATAATATACATAATAATAACATAATAATAATATATACAGTAGTTATAATGATGATAGGGCTATTGGTATTTATAATTTTTTCATTTTATCTTTTTTTTTTTTTAATTGTATAATTCGTGTAAAAAATTCTATATTAATTTATATTTTTCATTATTGTTTCATTTAATAATTCGTGTAAAAATTGTTCTATAAATTTTTATTTTTCATTATTGTTTCATTTAATAATTCTGTGTAAGTATTGTTCTATATTAATTATATTAGAAATTTTATGACTTACTTTTAAATCATTATTGTTACTGGTATTATTATTATTATTGCTATTATTTTTTTCTCTGATACACTGATAAAAATTTGGTAAAATAATATAATTTCTCATCATAAATACTTGGCATTTTACTCCTGTTATGTGAAGTAAATTGCAATGTGCCTTAAGAAGATAATGATTCCTCCAACTACTCGAAACAACAGGCCACCATTATTTTATTTCATCTGGTCCTGTTTCCTGGCATACTTTGGAGGAATCAAGGCACTCCAATTCACCCCAAAAAGTATTATATGCTATTTATTTTATTCCTTAAAAGTGGTAATTAATTAACTTTTGGGTACATTGGAGTGCCTTGATTCCTCCAAAGTATACATGCTAGGAACAGGACCAGAAGAAGTAGAGCAAAAATAATGGTGTTCTGTTGTTGCTTTGATAGTTTGGAGGATTCAGTTGCTCCAGAATTACCAACACAAAATTTTCCCCTAATTAATTCAACAAGACCAGGGAAATACTACTATAATATTTTTTATTTATATTTTTTTAAGGGAATACTACTCTTTATTTTTTTTAAAAGGAACAATACTAATAATATTTTTTTTTAAGGGGAATACTACTCTTATTTTTTATAAGGGGAATATACTACTCTGTATTTTTTTTAAGGGGAATATATTACTCTTTATTTTATTTTTTAAGGGGAATACTACTCCTAATTTTTTTTAATGAGGCAATACTACTCTTATTATTTTTTTAAGGGGAATACTACTCCTAATTTTTTTTAATGAGGAATTCTACTCTTTATTTTATTTTTTTTAAGGGGAATACTACTCTTTATTTTACTATTTTTATTTTGTAAGGGGAATACTACTATTTTTTTAAGGGGAATCTACTCTTTATTTTTTTTAGGGCAATACTACTCCTAATTTGTTTTAGGGGAATAATACTCTTTATTTTACTCCTTATTTTTTTTTAGGGGGGAATACTAACTTAATATATTCTTAATATGTATTTAGTACTGGAAAAAACACAAGGGTTCGCTTATGATTATAGAGTAGGAACCAGAATTTTTGCCTTTTTCCTCATTAATTAAAATATACAACAAAATGAGTATTTTTTAGTATACTTTTTAAGGGGTTAGATGGTATACTTTTTAAAGGGACGTATAATATACTTTTTAAGGGATAAATAGTATACTTTTTAAGGGAATAATTAGTATACTCTTTAATGGGATAAATAATATACTTTTTAAGGGAATAAGTAGTATACTTTTGAGACCATTATTCCTCCAAAGTAGGTATGCCAGGAAATAAATAGACACA
>JAWZYT010006403.1:0-32500 GCA_034508575.1 Petrolisthes manimaculis | reverse complement strand
TGGCTTACCCACCCTTCACTTTCATTTTTAGGCCAAACACATTTCCCTACGTTGCTTTTGCCCTGCCCTGCCCTGTCCTGTCCTGCCCTGCCCTGCCCTGCCCTGCCCTGCCCATGCCTGCCCTGCCCTGCCCTGCCCTGCCCTGCCCTGCCCTGCCCTGCCCTCCCTGCCCTTCCTTTCCCAACTCTGCCCTGCCCGAAACTACCAAACTGACTGACTGAATAGTTACTTGATAGGAGAGGTAGATGTTCACTTTCTTGTACAGTCAGTGCAGCGAATAATGAGAGAGAGAGAGAGAGAGAGAGAGAGAGAGAGAGAGAGAGAGAGAGAGAGAAGAGAGAGATGAGAGAGAGAGAGAGAGAGAGAGAGAGAGAAAGAGAGGGAGAGAGAGAGAGAGTAAGTAAGTAAGTAAGTAAAGAGTAAGTAAGTAATAACACCAAGAACACAAACTAAGTAATAACACCAAATATATATTATAATGATACCGAATAGAATAATGATCCCAACTATACCATCTAAAAAACTAAATGTGTCTTAGAGGTGGAAGTGATAGGAAAGGGAATAAATAAAATACTTTGATAGTCTTTCATCTCGTGATTCCCAATGTAAAGAGCGGCTAGTTAATGACACACTAGTTTGTGGGGGGAACTGCACATGGCGACACAATAGAAACTGACACACACACACACACACACACACAGGGATAGGATACAATAGGTCGGAAGAGGGTTGTTTGCTGGGATATAGAAGGTGGGTAGGTTAGAGAGAGAGAGAGAGAGAGAGAGAGAGAGAGAGAGGAGAGAGAGAGAGAGAGAGAGAGAGAGAGAGAGAGAGAGGGAAAACACATACACACATACAGTACAAAAAGAGAGAAGAGGATCTCACTAACTATCTCTCTCTCTCTCTTCTCTCTCTCTCTCTCTCTCTCTCTCTCTCTCTCTCACACACACACACACACAAACATGAAACTCGGGGAGAGACAGATAATGAGTTAGAAAAAAATAAGAGAGAAAGAGAAAACAGTAGGATAATACACGATACCCAGCATGTAGCTCCCTGGAATGTGGAGAGAGAGAGAAGAGAGAGAGAGAGGAGAGAGAGAGAGAGAGAGAGAGAGAGAGAGAGAGAGAGAGAGAGAGAGAGAGAGAGATGAGAAAATACTTGGAATAGAAGAGAAAAAAAAGAGAAGCGGGTCGTGAATAAAGAAACCGAAGAATAAGAAGAATAACCGAATAACTAAGGAGGAAAATACGAAAACAAGGAAGAGGAGGATAATAAAAAAAATATATATAAAAATGAAAAGAAATGACGAAGAAAGAAGGAAAAAGAGAACACGAAGAACAACAACAACAACAACAAGAGTAAGAAGAAGAAAAAAAGAAGATAATACGAAGAACAACAAGAGTAAGAAGAAAAAATGAAGATAACACGAAGAAGAACAAGAAGAAGAAGAGTAAGAAGAAGAAGAACAACAACAACAACAACAACAACACGAAGAACAACAACAACATCAACAATAACAATAAAGTGAGAGACTATTGGAGGTGTCTGTCTGTCTGGCTGGCTGGTTGGTTGGTTGGGTTGGAATATTAAGACATTCATCTGTAGCAGGTATAAAGGCGCCCTTGAACCTCACTTTAAAGGCAGCCCCTACCAACCCACAACGAGTCTAATGTATTGCCCATGATTATTAACCCCCCCTCCACTCCACTCCTCCCCCCTCTCTACTCCCCCCCCCCCCTCTCTACTCCCCCCCTCTCTACTCACCCCCCTTCTCTCTCTCTCTCTCTCGATGTTGCACTGTTCTCTCTCTCTCTCTCTCTCTCTCTCTCTCTTCTCTCTCTCTCTCTCTCTCTCTCTCTCTCTCTCTCTCGCCTCTCTCTCTCTCTCTCTCTCTCTCTCTCTCTCTCTCTCTCTCGTTCTTGCACTGTTCTCTCTCTCTCTCGTTCTTGCACTGTTCTCTCTCTCTCTCGTTCTTGCACTGTTCTCTCTCTCTCTCGTTCTTGCACTGTTCTCTCTCTCTCTCGTTCTTGCACTGTTCTCTCTCTCTCTCCTTAGGTTAAACTGTCTCTTTCTCATCTGTCACACAAACTATTGGTCGTTCTCTCTGAATATATATAATACTGTACAGTTTCACACACACACACACACACTGATTTCTCTCTCTCTCTCTCTCTCTCACACACACACACACACACACACACCACACACACACACACACACACACACACACACAGCCTAGCCCCTCCTCCTCCTCCTCCTCCAGTAATGCTCGGGTCCTGGTTAAAGGGAACACTAAAACAGACGTATTTATGAAGGTGCCTGGGGCGGAGACGAGGTGCGTGGCCAATGGATGATTACCCTACTGTCGTTGAAATTGCCGACAGCTTGGAAGGGAAGGAAAGGGAAGGGAGGAGGAAGGGGATGGAGGATGCTGGCTGGATGGCTGGATCGTTGGTTGGTTGGCTGGTTGGTTGGTTGGTTGATTGGGTGGGTGGGTTGTGGGTTGGGTGGATGGTTGGTTGGTTGGTTGGTTGGTTGGGTGGTGGGTGGGTTGTGGGTGGATGGTTGGTTGGTTGGCTGGATCGTTGGTTGGTTGGCTGGTTGGTTGGTTGGTTGATTGGGTGGGTGGGTTGTGGGTTGGGTGGATGGTTGGTTGAATGGTTGTGTGGGGGTTGTGGTATTGAGTAGGTTACTGGTTGGTTGAAAAGTTGGCTGGTTGGTTGGTTGGTTGAATGGCTAGGTAAATAGTTTGGTGGTTGGTTGAATGAGTGTGTATGAATGGGTGGTTTATGTAGTTGATTGATTGATTGGCTTGGCTTGAGAGGGGAAAGATGCTGACCTGACCTGACTTGACATGGCTTGGGTTAGCTTGACCTGGCTGGAAATGAAAGTGAATGATGGTGGCTGGTTATTAGCAGGTTATGGTTGTTTGGTTGTTAGCAGGTTAATATGGTATTGATTGGATGGTTGGCTTGGTAGAGGGTTAGTTAGTTGGATGGATGACTGATGGGTGACTAGATTGATTATTGGTTGGATGGCTAGACTTTTTTTTTTTTTTTTTTATTCTACCATTTTTTCCTCCTCCCCCCTGTTTCTCTTCTTCCTCCTCCTCCTCCTCTTCCTTTCTATTCTACAAAGTTTGTGTTGTTTTTTGTTTTGTTTTTCCTTTTGTCCTTCTGATTACCTCCCCCCTCATCAGCTGTCAGGCCTTGTGGTTCTTTCCTGGCCTATATATATTTAAGCTTCCTCCAGTCCCTCTTCCTTTCCTCTTGTCCCTCTTCCTTTCCTCCAGTCCTCTTCCTTTCCTCTTGTCCCTCTTTCTTTCCTTCAGTCCCTCCACTCCCTCCATCTCTTTTTATTTATGTCTCTTCTTCCCCCCTCTCTCCTTTCTTCCTTTTTCTTTTCTCTCCTTTCTCCCTTTTTCTTTTCTCTCCTTTCTCCACTTTCATTTTTTTTTCCTTTTCCCTCCTCTCCTCCCTCCCTCTCTCCCACCCTTTCCTCCCGTCCTTTCTTCGCCTTCCTCCCTCCTCCCTTCCTTCATTTTCCTCCCATTATTTTTCCCTTGCCAATCAATCAACCAGAACTCACTAACCCTTCCAGTCTCAGTCGATTACTCAACCAATCCCCCGGTCTCCAATCAGTCAATCACCCAGCCAGCCTTTCAATCATCCGGCCCCAACAACCAACCACTCACTAACCAATCAATCACCCAGTCTTATATCCAACCAGTCATCCAGTCTTAACCAATCAGTCCCAATCAACCAAACTAATCAATCAACTCGGTTCTAACAATATTAATCCATTCCAATCAATCAATATATAATCAACCACCAAACCAATCAGTCAATATCCATTCAACCAATACCCAAATGCCCAATCCCCAATCACGGTGTTGCACGGGTAGTTCGTGTGTGTGTGTGTGAGAGAGAGAAAGACAAAGAAACACACACACAGAAAGAGAGAGAGAGAGAGAGAAAGAGAGAGAGAGTAGAGCTGCAGAGGTCCTGTGATTACAATTAGACACTGACGAAGGCGGTGTATAGGTCAGTCAGCCTCGTGGTGGTGGTGGTGGTAGTGGTAGTGGTGGTAGTGGTAGTAGTGGTGGTGATGGTGGTGGTGGTGGTGGTAGTGGTGATGGTGGTGTAGTGTGGTGTTCAGCCTCTATTGCTCCCTCTCTCATTACCTCCCTTTTATCTTCACTCTCTCATTACCTTCCTTTTTCCTTACCTCACCTTTATTCTCATTCTTTCCTTCTCACCCCTTTATCCTCTCTCATATTATCTTCCTTTTATCCTCCCTCTCTCCTTCTCTCCCCTTTATCCTCCCTCCTCACCTTCATCCTTTTCTCTAGGTTAGGTTAGGATAAGTTAAATTAGGTTACATTTAACTAGGTTAGATTAAAGTAGATTACGATACATTTGGTTAAGTTGGTTGAGTCAGATAGATTGTGTTAGGATATATAGGCTATAAGCTGGATTGGATATAGGTTAAGTTAGGTTAGGATAGGTTAAGATAGCTTACGTTTGGTGAGGTTAGATTAGATTACGTTTGGTTAAATTGGGTTAGATCAGATTAGGTTAGGTTAAATTGGGTGGATAAGGTTAAGGTTAGGTAAGTAGGGTTATATGAGTTTCCGAGCTATAGTAGATTATAGTAGATTAATTAATATGACCTTTAGTTTAATTAATGGACAAGCAGCCAACAGTAAGTAAACAGGTGTGTATAGACCACTGTAATTAACCTGTACCGGGACTGATGAGCAGTGAAAAATATGGCTCAAAACTACCTACGAAAATTAACTTCGTATACTGAATGTTTGTGATTCTTGGTATAGTTAGTCAGTCTATAGGGAAAATAAAGTATGTGTTATGAATATTACACTAAGAGATTACACCCTTATTAATGTTGAATACAGTAACATAAAGAAATTCACCTCTTTCATCACATCTGCATCCACGCCTCGTAAAGATTCACCTAAAAAAATTCTACGATCGAGCTTTGCATTCCAACACAGGACAGACAGACAGACAGACAGACAGACTAGACCGACCGACAGACACCACCGAAGCCAGAAAGGACGGGATTCGAACACGTGTGAGCAGCAGCAGCAGCAGCAGCAGAGGTGTGAGACGGAATATGGCCCCTGGCACGCATCAACACAGTGCCAACCAACCCCATGCACCCGACTGCCCATAAGTCCATCTCCGCTTTTGCAAACACCATGGGATAAACGCCTCTGTGGACCATGAAGTGGATAGGACCCTTTTTTTTTTTTTTTTTTTTTTTTTTTTTTTTTAATCTGGTCGTGCCATTACGGGGCTAAAGTAATTTACGTTAACTGCGGGTAAAGTTATGTTGTTGATGATGATGAAGATGTCGGAGAGTTTTTTTTTTTCTTTTTCTTAGGCTACTGATTCTACCCAACTGTGCCAGGGAAAAAAATATGAAAAAAGAAGGGGTAAAGTAAGAAGGAAGGATCTGCCTCGTGGCGTTAGTTTTGAAGAATTTGGAGTCTCCAGTTATTAGGCGACATTAGTTTAACTGATGATGATAATGATGATGTATATGAATGATGAATGTATGTGATGATGATGATAATGATGTATATGAATGATGAATGTATGTGATGATGATAATGATGTATATGAATGATGAATGTATGTGATGATGATGATGATGAAGTATATGAATGATGAATGTATGTGATGATGATAATGATGTATATGAATGATGAATGTATGTGATGTTGATGATAATGATGTATATGAATGATGATGAATGTATATGATGAATATATCAATGAAAATGTTGTGATGATGATGATATTTTATTAAGACAATGATGATATATGTGCATTATTAGGGTCTACTGAATATTCCCCCAAAATATACCACAAAACAGACTAAACCACCAATATATATCTTATGTTGTGTTTCCTGTGTATACTTAGGAGGAATCAGTAGTCTTCGATCCCCTACAAAACACTCTTCACTCCTTTATACCTTATACCTGGGAGGCAATATTGATACCCTCTGCCTAAATTGGTCCCTTGATGTGTGTGTGTGTGAGAGAGAGGAGAGAGAGAGAGATGGAGAGAGAGAGGAGAGAGGAGAGAGAGAGAGAGAGAGAGAGAGAGAGAGAGAGAGAGAGAGAGAGAGAGAGAGAGTGTGTGTGTGACGTGCATACCTTCATTTATCTCTGTGTCTCCCTTTCTATAATGTTTGAAATTAATGTGAATATAAATGCTGGTGTGTCTGTACTCAAAACAAAACATTAATTGCAGGTTGTTGATCACGTGAGAAGTGTTGAGGAAGAATTGAGGAGTGAAGTGTGACGTCGCTGTCTTGTCTTCAGTCTGTCTGCCGTCTTCAATGTGTGAGGATGTGGTCGTCATGTATCATTCTGCAAATATTGAAATTATGCATATGTGTTCTGCATTTTAATGTTGCCAAAAATGTTTGAATGTTCCAATGTTCCAATAGGGGATCTGTTCCTTTCATGAATACCTCTCTCATCTTTCAAATCTCTCTCTCTCTCTCTCTCTCTCTCTCTCTCTCTCTCTCTCTCTCTCTCTCTCTCTCTCTCTCTCTCTCTCACTACACTCTACCCACTACACTCACCTCACCTCACCTTGTGATCCTCACCTCACCTCACTCACCTCACCTCACCTCACCTTACCTTGTGATCCTCTTCCTCACCTCACTCACACTCACCTCACTCACCTCACCTTACCCTGTGATCCTCTTCCTCTCCTACCACCTCACCTCTCCTTGGTATTCCCAGCCCCCCCACCAGATAATCCCTACTCACCTGACCCTATACCTATACCCTATCTCCCCCCCCCCTCAAACCCCACCAACAGTCGACATTTTCGTACATCACCCCATATTCACACCAACTTGAAATTGATTATTAAACAAATAGAATAATATATTATTGAATTAATAAATTAATTAATAATTTAATATATAAATCAATAAATTATTAAATAAAATTAATAAACTAATTGCTAAATAAATTGATAAACTAATTAATAAATTAATTGTTAAATAATTTGTTGAATAAATTGATAATTTGATTGTTAAATTAATTGACTAATAAATTGTTAAATAGATCAATAAATTAACTACCAAATATATATTTTCATCAATACGTTTTAATTTTACAGCATACATATTTAACTCAATTTATTATATTTCTATAGACGTTCGTGACCAACTGACAACTTTATTCCCTTCCAGGCCTACACATTTGTATATCTTGTTTATAAATAAATTCATAATATAAAAATAATAAATTAATTCAACAATAACAAAACAACATTAATAATACTACTAAGTAATCATATAAAATCATAAATTTATAAATAGATTAATAAATAAATTAATAAATAATTTACATCTAAATTAATAAATAGTTTGAATCTAAATTAATAAATAATTTTAATCTAAATAAATAAATAATTTAAATCTAAATAAATATCTAAATATAAATTAATAATTAATCCAATTTATATAAGTAAATTTACAAATTGACAAGCAAAAAAAAAATCAATAAATATTCACCATGGCACCTCAATACACCTGTTTGACTTGCTCTGGAACTTTTGGCCCTACTATTTTCGCGAACAGAGACGTCCATATCTGTAGATTCTGCCAGTTACGAGAGGATTTGTCGACCGACCTGAAGGCAGCACATTGCAAGATCGAGGCCCTGAACGAGAAGTTGGAACACTACAGGAATTCGCCGCTTTGAACGTAGGAATGACATCGACGCCTACAGAACCCGTCGTCACAGCCCCTGTACAGACTGCCTCTACACCCTTACCTCCACAGGCACCACCAACTACACCATCTTCACAGGAGGAGTTCCGCGTCGTCAGGAACAACACACGACCCAGGAAGAACATCATTCCCATCACTACTTGTCAAAACCGCTTCAAGATCCTGGCACAAGACGACGATGAAGACGACACCGAGGTCAGGCTGGTTGGTGACTCCATGGTAAGGGGTCAACTCACCGAGTTTTGTGGTCGAGCACCCAAGACTAGGAAGCGCTTCTGTATCCCAGGTGGCGGCCTAGACGACGTGACCGACGTAGTGGATGAAGTGACACGCCAGGCCCCCGACAACACCACGTACGTCATCCACGTCGGAACCAACGATGTACTGAAGACCCGATCGGAGGAGCTACTCAACAAGTACCGTAAGATGATTGGTAAGTTCAAGGAGAAAACTAACAACATAATACTTTCTGGAATCATCCCCCGCAGACAAGCCGACACCCGCTTCTACAACACTGCCACCAGCATCAACCGACGACTTGCCAGCATCTGCAACGAGGAGAACGTCGATTTCATCAACACCTGGGACAACTTCTTTTTTGATAACTCTTTATTCTCAGATGATGGTGTCCATTTGAACCAGGTGGGATCAGCCCGTTTCGGACGTTTGCTGAACGACGCGGTCATCAACCACCGATCAAAAAACGGGACTACCCAGGTACGTCAAGGTCAGGTAACGTAAAACAAATAAATAGAGTAAACCGAAATAGCTTAAAGGTATTTTACGTAAACGCTCGCAGCATCCATAACAAATTTACAGATTTAGAGGAATTAACTTTCACAGAAAATTATGATATAATCGGCATAACCGAATCGTGGCTAAATACTGAAAGCAGAGATTTCCTAGCAGAGTATAAAATTCCCGGTTACATAATATTTGAAAAAGGACGAACAAATAAAAGGGGAGGCGGAGTTCTATTATATATTAAAGACGATCTTAAACCAATCCTATTATCAAAGCCACATATTGATAACGTAGATACACTTTATATACTCATTAGAAATAATTGTGGGGCGAAACTTTTGTTAGCTTTATTATACAGACCCCCAGCTCAACCTGTACAAACCGACCGTGATATCTATGAGCAATTAAACGAAATTATTAACACGCAACATTCCATAATTCTTGGTGACTTTAATTTACCAGTAACAAAGTGGGGAGAACCGTTATCAGCTCATTATGGTCAAGATCTTTACACTAACTTACAAGAGAGCTCCCTTATCCAATTTGTCAACAGCCCAACTCGCGGAAATAATGTTCTTGACCTAGTATTTGCAACAAACGAAGACATGATAGAGAATACTAACGTAGGTGAAGAATTTACCAATAGCGACCACCGCATAATAACTTTCAGTATAAATTTTAACAAAAGCGACATAAAGTACAGCTACGAAAAAATCCCCGATTTTAGAAAAGCCAATTTCAACCAACTCAGAGCGATACTAAAAGAAACCGACTGGAAATGTCTGCGAGACACTATTGACATAAATACACAATGGAACTTTTTCACTAATGCGTACACAAAAGCGGTCAGGGATAGCATACCATTAAAAAACCGACGTTCAGCACAAAATTTAAAGCCCAAGTGGTGGAGTAAAGATATAGCCGACTGTTTACGAGCCAAAAAGAACGCCCATAATAAAGTAAAAATCACAGCCAATAATGACGACCGTGCCAAGTTTACAGACTTACGAAGAAAAGCCAAAAAGTTAATCAAACAGAGTAAAAAGGAAATTGAAAAACACGTTGCAAATCAGAGTAAGACAAACCCGAAAGAGTTCTACAGTTATATTCGACAAAAGAAAGTACTTACGTCAACTATCGGTCCAATCCTTGATGAAAATGGGGACTTTACGACAGATGAAGAGCGAATGAGTAGTATCCTAAATACTTTCTTTGCATCAGTCTTTACTATAGAAAACCCGAACGATATACCAGCTGAAACAACAGTCCAAAATGAAAACACCGAGATTTTAAATAATATCAGCATAACAGAATTTGACGTAATCAAATGTATTGATAAATTAAATGTAAATAAGTCACCTGGGCCTGACACGATCTCCCCTCGCGTAATAAAGGAAGCTAAAAGTGAAATAGTAAAACCTCTGACTCTGCTATTTAATTATTCTTTACACACTGGAACAATACCTGATGATTGGAAGCTCGCTAACGTAACACCAATATTTAAAAAAGGCAGCAAATCTTTACCTAGTAACTATCGCCCTATCAGCCTAACCTCAGTAGTATGCAAAATGTTAGAGACAATCATACGAGATAAACTTACATATCATTTAGAGGAAAATAACTTACTCAGAGACACTCAACACGGTTTCCGCAATAAACGCTCCTGCCTAACGAATCTATTAGACTTTTTAAATGACATTTTTAACGAATATGATAAGAGTAAAGCAGTAGACATAATTTATCTAGATTTCCAAAAAGCCTTTGACAAAGTTCCCCATAAACGTTTAATAACTAAATTAAAATCTCACAGAATCCAAGGCGACACCGTAAGATGGATAGAGAACTGGCTAAGAAACCGTAAACAACGTGTGGTAATAAATGGTAAATCATCTAATTGGACTGGCGTTACGAGCGGGGTGCCACAAGGGTCAGTTTTAGGCCCAATCCTTTTCCTAGTTTACATAAACGACATAGATGAAGGTCTCTCATGCATAATATCGAAGTTTGCCGATGACACTAAAATTGCAAATACAGTACTCACTAACGCACAAACTAAAGAAATGCAAGATAATCTCGATAAATTGTCGAATTGGGCGAAAACTTGGCAAATGTCCTTCAATGCAGATAAATGTAAAGTACTCCATATCGGACATCGTAACGTAACTGCAAACTACTCGTTAAATGGTAATCAAATTAAAAGCGTAGATCAAGAGACAGACTTAGGGGTCACAATATCAAGTAACCTAAAACCCAGTCAGCAATGTACGGAAGTAATTAAGAAAGCAAATAAAACTATCGGCTTTATTGGCAGAGCATTCGAGTATAAGTCTAAAGATACAATCCTCACTTTGTATAATTCCTTGGTCCGTCCCCTTATGGAATATTGTGTCCAAGCCTGGTGCCCGTACTACCAGAAAGATATAGTAAAATTGGAACGAGTCCAACGTAGAGTTACTAAAATGATACCATGTCTACGAAACAAAACGTATGAAGAGCGGCTAAATAAATTGAATCTATTCCCATTAGCACAACGTAGATTGAGAGGCGACTTAATCCAGGTATTCAAAATAATCAAAGGCATAGATAATATGGACTGCAACAAATATTTCAATATCGATCAATCAAACTACACGAGAGGTAATGGCTGTAAAATCATAGGTAAATCTTTTAACTCACACGAATCCAAGAATTTCTTTTTTAACCGAGTCGTCAACTTATGGAATGGGCTTCCCCGTAACGTAATAGAATGTAACACAGTAGACAGCTTCAAACGTCGCCTTGATAAACACCTTGCATCTAATCCCCGACTTTCGATGTTTACTAATGAATAATTTTTTTGCCCATTACAGGTGGCAAGTTAGCCAAATTTCAACTACTTTCTATCTTTACTATAAAATTTCCTTGTGGAGTTTTCTCTTTACCAACTCCACAAGGTTCTGACTCCTAACTTTATTTCCAGTACGGCTCAGGCCGGAAGGATTGGAGGGTGGGGAGAGAGCCTTCTACTTTGCTATTCTTACCTACGACTATCACTGGGGAGATATTCATTCTCTACCAGTAACCTTCTAATCAGATCACCCCGTGTGGACCGTAAGGTCTGTTGTGGTCTGTGATTCTATGTAACTCTATGTAACTCTCTCTGAAAGCTAAAACTCGCCAAAATTAAACCCCGCTAAATAATTATAATAAATTTTTGGGGTGTTTTAGGCTTGTTTTTTTCTTTCTTTTTTGTTTTTCTCCCGCACCCCCCTAAAAAAAACCCGCAAACCCGAAAACCTGTCCCTCTATTCCCGCACACCCCAGTCCCCCCCCCCCCCAAGCCTGTCCCCTATTCCCACACACCCCTAATAAGCAAGATATTAATTAAATAAATATCCCACACTTTAACACTATCTCTCTATCAATCTATCTATCTATATATCTATCTATATATATATATATATATATATATATATATATATATATATATATGTATTTATCTATATATCTATCTATCTATGTATCTATCTATCTATCTATCTATCTCCTTTTTGATATACTAGCTATTATTAATATATTTTCCAATGCTATACTGTTTGTGCTAGCATATTGCTAGCTTATGTAAATAATTTAATTACATTATACAGAATTATTAGTTTGTTATCGTTTTATTTACCTTATAATGACCCTGTGATCGAGTATGAAAATTGGAGGTTTCTGATTCCTCCTGACCATGCCACGAAACAAGCTCCTTCCCTATAGGTGTGTGTGTTTCGTGGCAATATTTGAAGGACTCATTTACTTCCAAATTTCCTGACTACAACACAGGGTACCTTAAATGACTGTATGTATAGTGACGTGTATAAATAAAGTATAGTCAACCAGTGGCGTCACGAGGGTTGTTGGCGCCAGGGGACCAAGATTGTTATGGCGTCCAAATAGTGGGTGTGATGGTGGGTGGGAGGCGAGGTAAGCAAGCCTAAGCAGATGGTGGGGTTTTAGCAGTACTCATAGAAGCAATTTAAAGCCACTTTATTTATTTATTTATTTTTATTTATTTATTTATTTATTTACTTATTTATTTATTTACTTAATTACTAATTTACTTATTTATTTATTTATTTATTTATTTATCTTTATTTATTTATTTATCTATTTATTTATTTATTTATTTATTTAAATAATAAAAAAAGTGTTTCAAATCTTAAATATCTATGGGAATTTCGTCAAGCAGACCTGACTTGGCAATGATAATAATAATAATAACAATAACAATAAGAAGAATAAGAAGAAGAAGAAGAATAAAAATAATAATAATAATAATAATAATAATAATAATAATAATAATAATAATAACAACAACAACAACAGTATTGCCATTTCCGTGGATGTAAGTGTTGCCAGATGCAGCGAAATTTCTCTTGTTTTACCGAAAATTATTTAATAAAGATAGATTTTGTGAATGTGGATACTAAGCTTTAATAAACTGATAAAGCCTTACAAGTGTGGTTGGTTGGGAAGCTTACAAACCAATACCACTGTGGAATCAACCCTAAAATAATGAAGCCTTACAAGTGTGGTTGGTTGGGGAGCTAACAAACCAATACCACTGTGGAATCAACCCTAAAATAATGAAGCCTTACAAGTGTGGTTGGTTGGGGAGCATCCTAAATTTGTATCCAAGTCTTATTGTTGAAATTTCGAATAATTTGAACAAGAGTAAACCAATAACAATATTAATCCCGTTTCATATTTTTATTCAGGTCATGTTTTATGTCTATATATTTGGATGGAGGTGGTGGCCGAGTGGATAGTGTGTTGGACTGTGGCTGTAAATCCATGAGGGAACGTGTGGAATTTTAAGATTTCTCACACTACTTATCCCATTTCATATTTGTATCCAGATCTTAAATATATATATACTGTATGTGTGTATATAATTGGGGGTGGAGGTGGCTGAGTGGATAAAGTGACGGACTGGGCTGTGAAGGACCCGGGTTCGATTCCACCTCTGTCAACACGTCAATAAAATTCCCCCTACTTGGTCGTCAACTCACAACATAGAAGATGTTGTGTGTGTGTAGCTACTCTCCCCTGATAGTGACGTGTAATAAATGAGGTGTTTACATCTAGTGGGACATTGACATCTACGGTACCAACTAAAATAGGGCCGTTTTCTACATATACATTTAAAACCTATAGACATTTTATATACATTTATATATAACGCGAGTGTGTGTATTTTATTGTTGTGTAACTTGTCAACACTTTATTCATACACGTTACTTTCAGGGTGGAGCAGCTACACACACACACAGCATCTTGGAATATGGTCTGACGACCAAGTAGGGGGAATTTTATTGACGTGTTGACAGAGGTGGAATCGAACCCAGGTCCTTCACAGCCCAGTCCGTCACTTTATCCACTCAGCCACCACCACCCCCAATTATATACACACATACAGTATATATATATTTAAGATCTGGACACAAATATGAAATGGGATAAGTAGTGCGAGAAATCTTAAAATTCCACACGTTCCCTCATGGATTCGAACCCGGACCTTTACAGCCACAGTCCAACACTCTATTCACTCGGCCACCACCTCGATCCAACTTAATAGACATAAAACATGACCTGAATAAAAATATGAAAAGGGATTAGTATTGTCTTATATAAAATGTTTATATAATATACATATATTTAATAATTGAGTTTATGTACAGTGGTGGTCAATAATAATCATCCACATATGGGTATCTCAAACAATTTACTGTTTAATGTTTTCACGTTCACATAATTTATGATGTTATTGTTTCAAGTAGTGTGTAGCAGCTTGTAGTAAATTAAAAGATGGTAGTTAACCTATTTATTGTCAAGTTTATCATCTAAAAACAGAGGGAAGCTGTCAAACTTTTACATTCTTTCTTTTTCCATTCCCTTTCATTTTATTGTCCTTGTTGTCCTTCACTTTATTTTCATTAAGGTGTATATATTTTTTTCATTTTTCCTTCCCTTCCTTTCATACCTCCAACTTCCTTCCTCCCTCCCCTTTCTTACTCTCTCCCTTGCACTCCATCACCCTTCCCTTCACCCCCTACCACTCTTTCCTGGTCAATCTCTTCCCCTTTCGCTTCCCCCACCACCTTTCCCTCCCAATCCATCACCATCCCCCTCCCCTACTCTCTCACCCCCTCACCCTTCCCTCCCTCCTCTCTCACCCCCCTACTCTTTCCCACTCCCTCACCCTTCCCCACACCTCCTCTCTCACCCCCTCACCCTTCCCTCCCTCCTCTCTCACCCCCCTACTCTTTCCCACTCCCTCACCCTTCCCCACACCTCCTCTCACCCCCACACCCTTCCCCTTTCCTCTCTCAACCCCCTTCTCTTCCCCCTCCTCTCTCACCCCCACATCCTTCCCCTTTCCTCTCTCACCCCCCTACTCTTTCCCAATCCCTCATCCTTCCCCACACCTCCTCTCATCCCCACACCCTTCCCCTTTCCTCTCTCACCCCCCTTCTCTTCCCCCACCAACTCTCCCCCCCTCCCCTCTGACCTTCACCACTGCTCCCTGATTGAACCATTGCATCTGATGTCCCATTCTGCCAGGAGTGTCATTTGCTACATTCAATTATCCAGCCCTCCTTCCCTCCCTCCCTCCCTCCCTCCCTACCTCATTCTCTTCTTCCATCCCTCCTGCATTCTCTTCCTCACTCCCTCCCTCCCTCCCTACCTCATTCTCTTCTTCCCTCCCTCCTGCATTCTCTTCCTCACTCCTTCCTTCCCTCTATCATTCTCTCCCTCCTTCCCTCCCTCCATCATTCTCTTCTTCCCTCCCTCCATCATTCTCTTCCTCCCTCCCTCCATCATTCTCTCCTTTCTCTTTCTACCTTATTCTCTTCCTCCCTCCCTCGCTCCCTCCCTCCCTCATTCTCTGCCCCCCTCTCTTCCTTCTTCCATACCTCCCTACACGCCTTCATCTGTCTTTTTTCCTCCCTTTCCATTCCCCATTTCAACCTTCCTCCTCCTCTTTGATGTCATTCCAATTTTTTTCCTAACCATTCACCTTTCATTCTCTAATTGTTTTTCCATTTACATTATCCTTTTTTTCCTATTTGTTCCCCATTACGTCCTTCCTCCTTCTCCTGTTTATTATCATTTCCTATTTATTTTTCTCACCATTCCCCTATAATTCTGTTTCTGTTATGACCTTTCCACTCCCGTTTATTTCCTATTGCTTGTATTCCCCTGTACACCCCCTTCTTTTCCTTTGTCATTCCTCTTCCACTTCTTCCCCTTCTCTTTCCCCACCTTTCTCTCAATCCCCTTCTATTCCTACGATCTCCAGTTCCCGTCCCATTCCTGTACCCTTCCACCTCGCCACCACCAACCCCTCACCCTTCCACCTCACCACCACCAACCCCTCACCCCTTCACTTCACCACCACCAACCCCTCACCCCACCACCTCACCACCACCACCAACAACAACAACAACCCCTCACCCATTCACCTCACCACCACCCCTCCACCTCACCACCACCCCCATTAACCATCCACCTCACCACCACCACCCTCTCACCCCATCACCATCACCATCCCATTATCCCTCCACCTCCCCACCAACCCACCAACCAACCAACCCACCACACAATTGAGCCATAACCCCTGACATCTTATTACTCAGTGTCTCCTCTCTAAACTTTCACATTATACCCCAACACTAACCCCCCAAAATTCCTCTTAAGACAGGCCAAAGTATCCCAAGGTTTAAAAAAAAAAAATCCAAAAACTGCTAAGTCATAAATAAAGTGTATGATTATTTCACCTCGGGGTATCAGTGATCTATATAGTGGTTATGACACTCACTCGCCTTGCAAAGAAGAAAGAAGAGGTCTGGCGTTAGATTCTGGTTAGGGCTGGTACGGTAGTTGAATTGTTGGAGCATTAATGTTTCTATAAGGTCCAATGTCCCCTGTATGTTAACCCACTGGTAAGCTTGAGTACAAACCTTAATTTTTGTCATATATAGACTTGGATAAAAAACGACTATAATAACTCGTCTAACACAGGTAAAACACATGATATTCTTATACTGTATGTTATAATATGCACCTCACCTCTTCCTTACATTATATCCCTATCCACTCCGCCCTAGGCAATAGTTTGATAGAATTTCCGTGCTGTATATTCTCCCTTAATAGATACAGTAGTTATAGTCGTGCGTTGGATTGGATTGTAATAGATTGTACATTGTGCTTCTCATCTCACCTGACTTGTTATCATGTGTTCGAATATCTTCATTGTCGAAACTTTATTGCGAAAAAAAAACATGAACTTATTTTTTTGCTTTCCAATGTTTGATGCTGTGACTCGGGTATTTACGTAGAAATATTTGATTTGGATATACGTTTCAATTCGCAGATACATGCACTTTTTCGTGGCTTTGTAAGTGCAAGTGTAACTGTTACTGCATATTAGTCTTCTGGCCAAATCACCTTGCCATAATTGGATTGTGTTGTTCAATGTTTTTTTTTTATTATTTTTTTTTATTTTTATTTTTTTTCTACGAATTGCTGGTGATGATGTGGACGGTACTTTAGGGATTTGGGACCCCTTCAGACCCGAGTTGCTCCCCCCTTTCTATTCAACTATTCTCACCTTTCCTTCTCTTCCATTGTGTTTGCTGTTCCTTCCCTCTATCTTATTCTTCCTTCAGGGCCAAGTGCGATGTTTGTGCTTTGCTTGCGAGTGTGCTTTGGTTATCTACATTTATATTATTGCCGTCTATCCTCCCCAACCCTCCACTCCTCTCCTCCCCTCCCCCCTTCTATCCTCCCCTCCCCCCTTCTATCCCCCCTCCCATACTCCCCTCCCCTCCCCACCATCCCCAACTCCTCCTCTTAGACCATCGGGCCAAGATTTTCTATTGTCTGTTGACTGGAGAATTTATGGGATGTAGTGTGAGGGTGGAGGGAGGTGAAGGAAGGGGTGGCAGGAGGGGACGGAGAAAAGGAGGAACATTGAGAGAGAGAGAGAGAGAGAGAGAGAGAGAGAGAGAGAGAGAGAGAGAGAGAGAGAGAGAGAGAGGTCTTATTCCTCCCTCACTTTATCTCTTCAACAGCTTGCGATGAAGGCAATTGGAGAGATTTTCTCTCTCTCTCTCTCATATCAACACACACACACACACAACTTTACCAGGATAATAAAGAGAACGTCTCGTGGCTAAATAATAAAAATAAAATTAAAGATAAAAAAAAAAACCTCTTCACGAACGTTTATGAGTGATAGTAGCTGGTTGGACACTAATTCGTACCCCAGCCTGCTCTTAATGTCACTACCGAGGGGAAGTTAGCTTACAGCCAATACTTTACCTGTCATTTAAGAGGAGGTGGGGAAGGGAAGGGAAGGGAAGGTAGATAGTGTGGCTCAATTGGAGGGTTACAGTATATACCGATATCTTCACACTGTGCCGGCAAACAGAAAAACGGCCTCTATGTATATACGAGTATGAGGTGGGATTGATCTGTTTTGTAGCAATGCTTGGAGGAATCTGTAGCCCTTCAAGTTTACCGATGTTTGACGTGTGATCAAGGGAGAGACAAATGCGACACCAAACCAACAGTGAAGTGACAGCTTTGTGGTAAAGGTTCACTTTCTCTTTTTTTTCTCGTGCAGCTGTTTACTCAGTGAAGTGCACAATGTAATAGACTGATATTATTTGATGCTGAAAGATGCACTGACTAATTTATATAAAGTTATATAAAAAAAATTATGATAGTATGCGCGGAGTTAATCTAGAATTATTAAAACAATATTCCATTCAATGAACATAATTGTTCTAACACACACACACACACACTACCTCTTCAGCAAAAGAAATTGGTGGCTTGATAAAACAAAAGACTATACCCTTAACATGTAAGAGTGACAGATCAGTACAATCACAGAAAACCTGACATTAACACAAGTACAGGTGTTTTGATGTAATACTCGTCACTTATACCAACTGGACACGACTTGGATTAATGATAGGGGTGTGTTGGGGGGAAGGAGGAGGAGGAGGAGGAGGATGTGTTGTGTACAGTAAGGAAGGTGTCTATTAGGAAGGACTCTTAAGAACTGGTAGTCGTGCGAAATTAATGCCATTGCTTATTGTCGATTTTGTGTGTGTGTGTGTGTTTGTACGATAGTGTGTGTGTTTGTGTGTATGTACGATAGTGTGTGTGTATGTGTTTGTACGATAGTGTGTATTTGTACGATAGTGTGTGTGTATGTGTTTGTTTGTACGATAGTGTGTGTATGTGTTTGTTCGATAGTGTGTATGTATGTACGATAGTGTGTATGTGTGTGTTTGTACGATAGTGTGTTAGTATGTGTTTGTTCGATAGTGTGTGTGTGTGCTCCTGATTCCTCCTATCAGTGTGTTTTTTGGCCATAGAGTGGAGGAATTATTTTAGTCATCCAAACGACCATCTTAACTCGGATGTGGATGACTTTGAAGACTACTGTTTACTATCATAACATTAACAAAACATAACCAAGCTTAACATTAATAAAATCACAACCCAGCCTAACTCTAACCAAATCACAACCCAGCATAACATTAACCAAATCATAACCCAGCATAACCAATCCTGAGAGATATATAACAATGTATACAATATTTCGTACATACAAATATATTTCCTAGTACTGTTGGAGACTTGGGAATACATTTAGGACCCTGCATGTGATCGTGTAATGGAAATTGGAGGGTTCTGATTTCTCCTGACCATACCACGAAACAGTCTCCTTCCGTATAGGTGTGTGTTTCGTGGCAATATTTGAAGGACTCGTTTATCTTCAATTTTCTGACTACATCACAGGGTTCCTTAAAGAATACGTGTGGGCAGGCACGGAAAATCACGATGGTCTTCCCTGTGACCCCTTGTGTGTCTGTGTGTGTGTGAAAAAGATGAGAAAGTGGGTGGGTGGATGGATGAGTGAGTGGAGAAAGAATGCGTGGGTGGAAGAGATGGGTGGAAAAATGATGAGATAGTGTGTGTGTGGAAATTAAGAAAACATATGTAGGTGGATGAGGTAGTGAGTGTAAAAATAATAATAATGGGAATAAGTATTGTTGAGTATAAATGGGTGATGAGTTAGTATAGAATGTGTGAATGAGTAGGTGAGTTCCTGAGTCAGTGAGTAGGTGGTTGAGAGGTGGATAGGGGGGAAGGAAGGAGGGATAAGTGGAGAGAGTGGAGAAGCATAGGAAGGGAGGATTGATGGAGAGGTGGGGATAGGGGATAGGGGGGAGGGGGGAGTGGGGAGTTGCAGAGGTGGAAACACGCCTTAACCCTCATTCTTGACGCTTGTTCCCTCAATGTCTTCATCTGCTGGCCTCTCTCTCACTCTCTCTCTCTCTCTCTCTCTCTCTCTCTCTCTCTCTCTCGTTTACTTCCCTTCATTTCCACATTTCGTTTTTTCCTTCCTTTTTCTAAACCTCTTCTTATTTGATTGTCCATACACACACACACAACTACAAAATAAAGTGCATACAACAATATCTCTCTCCCACACATACACACTAAATGACGTACATACAGTCTCTCTCTCTCACACACACATCTGCAAAATAACGTACATATATTCTCTCTCTCTCTCTCACACACACATACACATACACTCACACACTCACTAAATGGCCGGCAAATTCCTTGACGATTCTCCACGCCTCATATGTAATCATCAGCTAGACTAGGGGAGGGGGGGTGGTGAGGGAGGGAGATAGGAAAGGAGAGAGAGAGGTGGGGGAAGGAGGAATGGAAGAAAGAAGGGAGAGAAGTGTAGGGGAAGGAGGAATGGAAGGAAGGTAGGAGAGAGAGAGAGGTGGGGGAAGAAGGAATGGAAGGAAGGTAGGAGAGAGAGAGAGAGAGGTAAGGGAAGAAGGAAAGGAGGGAGAGAGAGGTGAGGAGAAGGAGGAATGGAAGGAAGGTAGGAGGAGAGGGAGGAAGGAAAGGAGGGAGAGAAGTGTAGGGGAAGGAGGAATGGAAGGAAGGTAGGAGGAGAGAGAGAGAGAGGTGGGGGAAGAAGGAAAGGAGGAGATGGAGAGAAGAAAGAGAAGAGTGGGGAAGGAGGAGACTGAAAGAAGAAACGATTCAGTGAGGGTAGAATGAGAAAGAGAATTGGGAGAAATGGAACGTGTGATGGAGGGAGAAAGATAAAAGGGAAAGGGGAAATTTAGCTACTAATAGGGAAATGATTGATAAAAATGGCACAAATGGTAACCTCTTCGTAAGCATAATAATATTGCAGCACGGGGTGTGTGTGTAAAAGAGAAAATTGATGTGCACACGTGTTTGTATATGCGAAATTGAAAACTGGTGTGTGTATATATATATATGTGTGTGTGAAATAAGGTATATCTCTTACTATGTGTGCATGCATGAATGTAGTTTTATGTGTATGTATGCACATGTACTGTATGTATATATGAATTTTTGTACGTGGTATGTATGTATGTACCGGGGAGGGGGGGGGGGCAGGATTAATGACTGTGGTGGGCGTGTCGTGAGGTGTCTGAGATGGGATTTATGAGTGTATTTGTTCATGTGTGTGTGTGTGTGTGTGTGTGGGGCGAAGTAGGGTTTCTGTTCACGTGTGTAGGGTATTTGTTCATGTGTGTGTGTGGGTCGAAGTAGGGTATTTATTTGTTCATATGTGTGTATGTATGTAAGTCGAAGTAGGGTTTTTGAGTAACATTTATTTCGAGAGGTAGAATTTACTAGTTGAGTTAAGTATGTGTGTGTGATTCCCCCCCCCCCCACTGGACCGTTTTCCCGCCCGTCTTTACTTATAAATACTTCTGCACATTCCCACCCATCTGCTACCTCTCCTACAAACACACACACACACACACACACACAGAAATAGGTGGGGGGGGGGTTAGGGAAGGGGGGCGTGGCTGGTGTGAGTTCGTAGGTTGTGGCGGTGGATCAAACACGACACGACACCGGTACTATGATGCCGCCCACGCCCACACACCCTCTGCACGCCCACTCTCACTAAGGAGTGGGTGCAGTATATAGTATGGGAGCAACAGGGAGTGATAGGAGGGAGTAACAGGAAGAAGCAACAGGAAGTAATCCATGGAGTACACAGCAGCGAGCTATAAGGTAGATAAGGAAGGGGAAAGGGCTCAACAGGGGAAGGGGGAACCATATGAGAGGGAAGGTGGGAGGGGGTTGGACTGATGGCAGGGGTTCATACTGGTCGGTCATAGAAGGGCAGGCTGGCTGGCAGGTGTGGTTGGGATGGATTGGAATGTGTCATATTTAGCAAGATTCTTGTTTCTACAGACAATAGTGTAAATATTCCATGTTTACAAGAGTTTTGATTCAAAGGAAAGAGGTGCGGCATCTTAATAGTTCAAATGTAAACATTATATATAAAACTCAGCCACTATCAATTGTAATAAGTAGAATAAAATACTGTTAAATAAACATAGGAACTGTACTCCAGGTCCCTCTCCCCCTTCCTTTCTTCCCACCACGACCTTGATGAAAAATCCCTTGGCTACATTGGCAGTGGTGTATGTAGTGTAGTGTGGGGTGGGTGTCAGGGGCTGGTGGTCGGGCTGGGAGGTGTCAATAGGTGAAGACAGCAACACAAAAGCCGGTCCGCCGCTCTCTAGGCGTACCCCAGGGGGCGGGTACACCTTCCCTGTGTCTCTAACCCTACACGCCCCTCCCGACACCCAACTCCGCCTCTATACACGGGAGTCATTAGGGTGAGAATGGGAGGGTCCAAGTGACTGCCGGTTACGTGCCAGCGTCGCCTCGGCCATAAAAGCTACTCTGATGTTGATTCGCACTCGGGCCTGATGATAATGAATGTCATTCAAGTTTCCTTGTCCATTAACAAAGAGGCGATTTTTATCTTTCTATAAAAAGTGGTTAAGCTCTAATAGACCCCCAACAATAGATTGATAAATGTAACACTTGACATTCCAAATATACATTTTTTTGTATATGTATTTATTATTATTTTTTTTTGTTAGTGTGGTGGGAAGACTGAGTAGAGGAGAGGTGTAGGGATGAGAGGGGTGATACCAACCAGCCAGCCAGACCCCAACACCCACAATAATGGCTGATAACTCTAACTTGACAATCACTCCTAAATGACTCCCTTACAGGATCACACACCATTACAAAATTGGCAAGATTTATACAGGCCATAAGAGTGTCGGTGAGAGGGAGGCCGGCCGGGGATGTCTTTATTATCAATGGTTCACAGCGGCCCTCCCTCTCTAACCCCCCCCCCCCTCCCCACCTAGGAACTGACCCCGCGTACCAAACTCTCTCAGACTTGGTGGAAAATGATTAAAGAATGACACATGCACGTTGTAGGTCATGTGTATAGTTACAGTATCTAGTCTGTTGAGTTTATTGGTGAGAAGAAAATACACACGTTTCAAAACAGTACATATTGTCAAAGAATATTGCTGTACATTATTTTGATATAACAGAGAAGTTTAGATAATGTTAATAAATATATACGGTAATATTAGTTTTCATGGGAGTGTAAATTTATTATAATTTATGTTTTCACTAATTTCCCAGTTAATCTTGATCTATATACCCTTAACTTTACTCGGCCATAACGCAACCTCACTAAATCTGACATTGAAGGAGCTTGTTTCGTGGAATAGTCAGGAGGAATCAAAAGCCTCCAAATTATAATCATACACGATCAAAGGGTTCTTAAATTGGAATTACAGTATTGGTAAATCTGAAGGGGGGCAACTGATTCCTTCAAACTATTCCAAGCAACAGAGACTAGCATTATTTGTGTTCATTTAGTCATGTTTTCTTGGCCTAGTTTGAAGGAATCGAGGCACTCCGACGTACCAAAATTACTAGATAGAGGCTCCATATCATTTTTATTTTCTCTACTTCAGAATGGCATAAATAAAAAAAAAAATAGGAAAGAGGTATTGTACGTACTAAGGGCACTAAGATTATATGGTCGATGAATAAGATGGGCTAGGTAAGGACGTGGACGAGAAAATGGAATCGGAAGGAAAGAAATAATTGAAGGAGAGAGAGGGATTAGGGACCTTATGAAACAACATGTCTATATGGAGGAGATATACATTCAAGGACACCATGAATTTTTGTTGGCGAATCAGAGGGGGATATGTAAGATGAGGAGCCCCAAATATTATGTTAGAGTCCAGAATGTGAAGGTGTTTGTTTATAGTGTATATGTGTGGCGAGTAGTTTTCGCGTGGTGCACGTATGTATAAACTCACAGACACAACTTTATTAAATAGAGATAAGAAAAGAAAGAAAAAAGGAGGAGAAGTAGTAGTAGAAGATGTTATTATATACCTTCTCACCCTACCATGAGAGAGTTGGGGAATACATGTTATCTCCCTGGTATAAAAGGACATGGGGAGGTAATATATTGTCATTTAATTGTGTATAATGTTTCCCTTACGAAAATCACATTACACATAACATTAGAAATATGGGGAGTGATACTATGTGCATTCCCCATATCATAGCAGACATGGGAAATCGTATACTTTACCTTCCCCGTACTATAAGAGACATGGTAAATACTGCAGGGCCCCTAACCGGCACCCCTGCTAGCGTCGGCAACCATTAAAGGAACTGTGATATTTGGGGTGAACGGAGGCTCCTGATTCCTCCACACACTCCCACTAAACAATCTTTAATAATGCAGCCTGCGTTTCGTGGACACAATAACCACTAAAAAACTGCCGTGACACATTTTCGAAGACCCACAGTGTCTTTCCCCCTCCCAAAAAAAAAAATATAAATATATATATTCATTTAAGTGTAGATATGTTGGTGAAGCCTCTTGGAGTACTCTGTAGCCCCCATTTACGTGCTAGTCCCCCCCCCCCCACCAGGGTCGGCCATTAAAGAGGTATCGTGGACGCCACTTTGGAACGATTATATCAGACCGGGATGATGTATAATGAGACCTTATAAAGCCTTAGATTTAGTGAGGTGTTGGTGCTGGCAGGGCAAGGGGGGGGGGGGGAGGGATGAGAGAGAGTGGTGCTGGCAGGGGTCGTGGTAGAGAGAAGAGTGGGTAAGGTTGTGGAGAGGCAGAAGAGAAGGGAGTTGGGTGGTGATGCAGGGTGTGGGAGAGAAAGGGGACGATAAAGTGGTTGAGAGGAAAAGGGAGGGGAATAATGGTGAGAGAAGGTTTTGTGTGTTTTACTTTAAACACACTTCATTACAGTCTGTGCGTGTGGTCGAATGAATTGATTACTACTGCACTCTCCAAAAGCAAGAAAACACCACAAACCCACGTAGCAGATAACGAAGAAAAATCCTCACCTAACGACTGAGAAGTGGGTGAGTGTCAGTGTGGAATTAATAAGTTGTCTTAATTCGTTCCCAGCCTGTATTGAGTCATCTGCTGTTTATTTACGACTTTATGTGCAAAGAGAGACCTTCCTCCTCCTCATGGCGACCAGGAAGCAGTAAATTATGATCACTGGTGGTTTATGCTGATGAACTTACCCATCATTTAAGATTTTATCCCTTCTTAAATACGCTCGTCGTAGCCAGACCCTGATTTAGGTCCGTGTTAAGGGGCTTAGAGAGAGGAGGGGGGAAAGGGCCAATTATTTCTCCTGCAAACCGTGCCACGAAACAAACCGTTTAAATGCATTATAATTATGTACTTGTATTATCAAGGATGGTTTGGAGGAATCGTTGAGTAAAAGTGAGCCATGCATCAGTTGTCGAATAATAATTTGAGGGGTATCGATTCCTCCAAAAGTATGCTCCCTCGGAAAAAAAAAAAAAAGTAATGCTTCAGTATAGCTTGGGATCCGTTTCGTTAAGTCTACTGTAGTTGGCAGGAGTGAGTCGTCCTTTCAATTCACACCCACCCAGAAGACATAGCTCCTCTTTAACTCTTCACACTGGGGACGGTGAGAGGGCTGGGCACGCGTTTGTCATGGGCTTAAAGTCTCGTTGGTATAATGCACGACTCCCATTGGGTATGTTTTAAGAGTATGCATAGACAGGTTGTACAGTTGACGACTTCTGGTAACAATGTCAGTGATAAACACGTTAGGAATAGATAACTCTTATATTCATTACTACATAAGAAACTGATATTGGGTGACTGAAATCCTGGTTTGTCCTCACTAATGTGATTAGAAAATCCTAATAATTAGTCGACAATATTATAATTGTGATATAATTAATCATTTCATGGACGATGATGTAAAAAAAGTCACAGGTTATGACCAGGTAGTATATTCACTGCACCCTCTTAACATTTTCTTATGCTATTAATATTTGAATTAACCAGATCAATATTTATTAATGCGTAGACGAGATTTGAGAACTATGCTATCACAAATAAAGAGAACACCCTGCGTTTGTAATTGATAAATGGAATTATCCTACGTTTAGTGTAATATTAGCAGCTGTAGCCTATGTTGTACAGGCCAAAATCAAGTTCCTTAGAGTTCAAATGGGAAAATTATTTTTTACCTGAGCTGTACCACCTATCAGATCCAATACCCTATTGTGTCTACTCGAACAAAATGTACATATGAACTAGCATAGAAAGTTACTTGAAGGTGGTTATTTTTCAAGGATACATTCTTGTTGAAACATATATGCCACTGTTATTGGTTCATTAAGGTTGAATCATCTGTCTTGCAGATTCAATAAGAAAAGTAAAAATTTATAGTTGTCTGACCAGGAGGTATACCAATAAATTCATCTTGCAGCTGTGAGTACATGTTTAAATGGTAGCAACAGAATGCCACAATATTCTGAGAATCTGTTTGTTATGATTTTTGTCATACACTCATATGTACGATGTCACTAAAGCTAGAGAGGGACTAGATTACTAACTGCATATATTATTTTTCTGATGCGAGGGACGTGGATTGGTACAGACACAGCATGGGTGAAATTAGTCATTGTCAGCGGAAGTTCATCCCAATAATGCTTAAGGAGTGAAAAATAATATACCACAAATCTTTTTCCATATATAATAATGCGTTACGAGAATAAAAAAAATATTGCTATTTCTACAGTTTAATTAATCACCAAACCACTAGTTAGATATATCAAGACATTCCTAAAAACAAAGCTTGGAGGAATATGAACTATTAAATGTTGAAAGTTTAATTTTAAAGGTTCTTTTTACTCGCATAAGTTTCCAATATTGCATGTAAACTACTATGACGACCAAGTCAGACAGGAAAATCAGTTGAATGTTTATCCAGTATTTTGAAACAGCAGTCTTGATTTCACAACCACACGCTATTATTAGTTCATCTAATTATCAAGACTTTCTTGTTAATGTAGACTGAAGTTCAATAAAATATAGTAAAGCTAATGTAATTGGTTGTTTTATACACCATATCTCCCTTGTTACTATATAATTATAAATGCATACATATCGTAACAGCTCACGTCAAAATTATTTTTGTTTATACACTTGCAATAAGAAAGGGGATTGAACCTCTCAAAATCTTTGAGCCAACACAACGAAGGTTAATAATAAAACCGGGTAAGGCAAGTCATTAACTTTATTACATGACATTCATATTCAAAGTCAGTTCACAATATTTCTGTAACAATTCAAACCCTGCTGTTTACAATTACTCTTTGAATTAAGGCAAGCTATTCACAACAGCCTAATACCGGTAAGGAGTTCTCCCAATTGTGAGCTTAAATTCATGTCGATTTTATATTAACAATTCGCCTGACCAAAAACCCTTCTTAATCCTTCTTAAACCACCATATCACCACCCACCAACAAAAACACTGCAGTCGAGAAACATGACAAAACTTTTCTTACCTTATTCTTTTCTATGACGGGAGGTCAAGAAACATTTTTGTTAATTGCTGGTGGAGAAACCTCGAGCCGAATGCAACCACCACCCAACAAGAGAGACAGTACAGGACGGGAAGTGTGAGCAGTATGTCCATCAGCCAGCATGACACCATTCTCCGGTATTTCTGTATAAAAGGTCCACGTGATAAACATAATTTGTGTATATTTCACAAGGGGACAATGTAATATGTTCATGTGTAATGAACTTAAGGAGGTTGCACTTATTTTTGGTATAATAGGATATCGAAAATTTCAGCTCTCCAAAGGCTAAGTTCAGTGTTTTCCTGCCATTGTAAACATTACAGTCCCGGTAGTCTGCCTAGGTTAGGTCCTGGTAGTCTGCACAGGTTAGGTCCCGGTAGTCTGCCTTGGTCCTGGTTTGGTTAGGTCAGGTCAAGTAAGGGTAAAAAAGTTCTAAATATTATGGGCAAAAATCAATAGTACAAGTAAAAATATGCATGAAAATGTTTATAATGTGTGAACAATCCAGCTGGACCTGTTATGCAAAATTAAGAAAATTCAATATAAAGGGGAGATTCTCTTATTGCTAAATTGGAAGGATACAGATTCCTCCTAACTCTACCAGAAAACAAGAATCACAGTGGTAGTAATAGGAGATCCGTTTCTTGGCACAATTTGGAGGAATCAGATACCTTACAATTCACCAACAAGAGAAGCTCCCCTTTATTAAACACTATGAACGTGTATGAGAATTGGAGGCTTCGGATTACTCAAACTATACCACGAAACCATTAACCTACTTCAATATACGTGGTGGTATATCGTGGTAGTATTTAAAGGACTTCTTTACCTCCATTTTTCTGACTACATCACAGGGTCCCTTAACATGTAATTAAATATATTTCTTATCATAATTCCCTTTAATTATAGTCCTCTTATACCCTATATAAATTACTTTATTCTATCTATGTTTGAATTACATTTACAAATATTTATAGATTTTAAATTAATTTCAAATTTACAAACAAAATTTTACTTACCACCAAAATACAACATCAGTCCTGCCAACTGTCACAATGTAGGCGTACCAACACTACCATTCCTTCACGTATATGACTGCCAACACCACCAAGACTTCACCTCTGCCAACACTACCATTCCTTCACGTATATGACTGCCAACACCACCAAGACTTCATCTCTGCCAACACCCACCACTCCAGACAGGACGTTGTCACAGCTCACAAACCATCTGAAAATCCCATCAGTGTTGGTGGGTGGGTACAGTGATAGTTTGTACAGTGTTGCTTATAAATCGGGACCAATTACTTTATACCCAATGTGGAATTATTATCTTTATTTTCATTATCATTATTAATTAATATCATTATCCACGACTGTACCAATAGTGTATTAACTTTTTTAACTCAACAATGTTCTGGCATAGTTAAGAGGAATTAATAGCCTTCCAATTTACCAACAAGAGAATCTCCCCTTAAGTTAGTTAGTATTCACATTAGATACAATTCAAAATACAAAATCGTAACAAATGCTACATTATTAAATTTTTTGAAATTACGAGTTTTACAGTCAAAATTTATCAAATATTTTTGCCTAAAAAAAAAAAAAAAAAAAAAGATGATTTAACATGATTTTCAAGTCAAGAACTCGCTAAATGGGAATATTGTCTTGTTAAAAATTGAATGGCTACAGATTCCTTCAAACTATGCCAAAAAACAGACGTGGCCTCCATGGTACTCACAGAAGATAGGTTTCCGGTCATAGATTGTTTGGAGGAATCTATGACGACCTTCAAATTCACCAACAAACGATTCTCACCTTAATTAATCAACACTTGTATTCACTGCCGCTGTTTGACGAAGACTAACCCAGTCGACACACCTGCCTTCCTTCATAGCCTCGGTCTCCAACCAACTGATAAACAGCGCATGCGTGAAAATAGCCACGTGGACGTAGGAAGGTAAGGAAGAATAGAAGAGAAACAATGAGGGAGTGGAGGGACGAAGAGCAGGGGGGGGGGAGGGAGGGAAGGAAGGTTTCGAATCTATAAAAGTACTCTGAAAAGTTTTATGAATACCTTCCCAGACCTTTGAACCAAAACCACAATAAGGATATGTTCGACTCTATTCATGAAATCTGTGTCATATGAACACACACACATATTTCGAACCAATGGCAGCTTTGAGTGGCTGTCGTCCATTTACCACCTGCTTCATCACCATCAATATATAAATATCCAACTATTAATTTCCAGTTCCTGGTTGATAGCCAATAAATCCAACAAGCTAAGCTATTTCCATTTAAATTAGGTCTCACTATAAAATTATAGCAAGTATTTTACAGTTTTACTTGATAATTTTAAACTGTTCCTTAGACGAAACATTCTCTGATTTCATGCACTTCTTTAATCACGTTAAAAGAAGTTTCTCTACTTACCGGATCCACGTGTCTTAAGTCTACATCTCTACTTCAGACCTGACAACACAAAATCAATAATAAAATGCATTAATACTTCGCCTTAACATATTCCGTACATCCACAAACCTCCTCTTTATAAAATTGTTACTTCAGTCTCTTCAAAATATTTACTCTAAATTAACCGGACACATTTGACTTCATATTATAGGAAACTACAGGAAAAAAAACATCCCATTTAATCAGTAACTTTGATAACATGTCATTATTACCATTACAGTAGATAATGTTGACGAAGGGAGAATGACCCAGATAGATAGACAAATTACTCCTTGTTAATGTAATTTGTGATGCATTCATTACTTTCCTCTAATTACTCAAACATCATTCCCCAGATACGACTAGCACCATCATCATTATCATCATCTCTCTATCTCTTTCCCTTTTGTGTATCCTTACTCCCCATATCTCCCTCCACCTATCCATCACTTCCTTCATAACTCACTCCACTTCCATTCACCACTAACTCCTCATCCCTCACTTATCTCTCTCCCACTTCCTTCCTTTCCTTCATTCATTCACCACTAACTCCTCATCCCTCACTTTTCTCTCTCCCACTTCCTTTCCTTCATTCATTCACCACTAACTCCTCATCCCTCACTTATCTCTCTCCCACTTCCTTCATTCCATTCACCACTAACTCCTCATCCCTCACTTTTCTCTCTTATGTCCCTCCTCCTCCTCCTGTTACCTCTCCACAATTTCGTATCCTCCCCCAGTTATACTCACACCCACACCATCATCCCCATTCCCCATCACATCACACACCACCGCCACCACCATCCCCATGCATAGAGCGTATTCTTCCCCACTAACACCACCACCACCACCACCACCATGCATTATCCTCCCCCACTGAACCACCACCACCACCACCACTCACTCAAACACAATTACAACCACCATCCCCATGAATATCCTCCCCCACTCACGTACAATCAACCACAACCACTACAACACATACACAACTACAGTACAACCACCATCCACCTGCATATCCTCCCCCCCCCCCCCACTAACACACACACTCAACCACCACCACCACCCACCTTGCCAGCCAGCCAGCCCTCCCTCCCTGCATCCGTAGCAAAAGACACATCCTCAAAAACCCTCTATTAGATAAATCACCGACTCGGCAATTACCCGCACCCACACCACCACCACCACCACCGCGGCTCTCCATAGATTATTTTAGCGTGGCGAGGTTGGCACTGGCACCCACCCACCCCGGCACCCTCCCACACTGAGCCACACATGCGTATATGTTCCGGCACTAAGGCGTAACCACCGCTAATTGTCGGTCACGTGAGACTCGCTAGACACGCCCTCCCCAGACGAGCAGGCACTGTGTCGCACATCTGGCACTCAGTGGTGCCACTTCAGCGAATTATTTTTTTATCATTTTTCCACGGATTTTAGTTTCATTTTATCGTTTATTTTATTGCGTCTACTTGTAAAGTTAGATAATACATTCTTATTTTTCGTGCACATAATTCCTTTCTATCAATTTATAGTCAACCAAAAATACCCCTGGATATCCTTACTTTACACAGTTTGTGGTTGACAAACTCGCTACCTTGGCAATCATACATCATCATCATCATCATTCCCTGGTGATGGTACGGACTGGTTGGCATCACTGTCAGCGAGTGAGTAAGGCGGTGTGTGTTGGCACCCTGACGTGGCACTATGTTGACACTCTTGTGTGTGGATGACTCTCCACCTCACACTCCTGAAAATACACCCCCCCCCCCCATCCACCACCCCCCCACACACACACATGCCTCGCACTGATGATGATGAATGTATGCAGTTTTCATAACAAGAAAAATGATACAAGTGTGAACGTCTCCCTTGCCTCAGGGTAGCATACTGTACCTTCTTCCTCCAACTGCTCTGCTGCCGGAGACTAAATATAAAATGCTCGTATGATTCTTCGGTGAGAAATGACGAGGCGGAGTAACCAATTATAGGATAAGAATTATGCATTTCCATTGGCATCCAGTAAAAGCGTATGAACGAGTTAATTAATTACAAAACTAAATATACAAAAAGGAGTCCATACCGCATTAAGAGCCAAATAGCAAGTCTGTGTATGTGTAGTTGGGAATAATCAGTATATCCTCATTTTTTAACTCATGATTATACAGCTGTACCATCGAGTTTATATATGTCGATCTATACATATGGGTGTTTTAAAATATGAGCATGTTATCAAACTTCTCTTTTCATTCCCTACTGACTGTCCTTCTCTTCTCTCGTTCCTCGTATTCTCCCATTTATCCTTCCTCGTCTCTTCCTTTATGCCTCCCCCCCTCCTCCTTCTTTATACCCTTCTTCCTCTCCCTCCCTTCTCTCTTTCTCGTCGTTTTTCCCACCCACTTTTTCCAACCCCACTTTTTCTCACCATCCATCCCTTCTTTCCTTATCCTTCCCTCTCTCCTCTCTTAACCTCTTTTCTCCTACACACCTCTTTCATCCTCCAACCCAAAATCATTCTATCTTTCCCCACAACCTCTTTCACCTCCTTCCATCTCCTTCCATCTCCCCAACTCCTCTCTCCACCTCTTTCTTCTTCCTCCTCCTCCTCGTCACCTCACCTCACTCAAACTCTTTCCCCTCCTCCTCCCTCCTCATCTCAC
>JAWZYT010006402.1:42500-47474 GCA_034508575.1 Petrolisthes manimaculis | reverse complement strand
GTGGTGATGTAGTCAGAATAGTGGTGAAGGTAAATGAGTCCTTCAAATATTGCCACGAAACACCACCTATATGGAAGGAGCGTGTTTCGTGGTATAGTTAGGAGGAATCAGAAGCCTCCAATTCCCGAGGAGGATTGTAGGTTTTGGTTTGTTGACCTGTTATTGTCTCGAGGTTATTGATATTTAGGAAAAGTTGATGATATCCTATATTACTGTTCTGGTGTTATGTGTGTGTGTGTGTGTGTGTGTGTGTGTTACTGTGGCCATTGTTACTGTTCTGGTGTTGTGTGTATGTTTGAGAGAGAGAGAGAGAGAGAGAGAGAGAGAGAGAGAGAGAGAGAGAGAGGAAAGGGAGCTGGGAAGTGAGAGGGAATGTGGAAGGCAGATAGCGTTATAGATTTGTGGTTAGACCTAAAGCGAGAACCGATAACCCTGTACGCGTAATGCATGTATGTACGTACAGTCATGGCCAAAAGTCCTACAACACCTTCGAATCAAACGACCCTCTGATATATGAAGCTCCATTAGTTGTTGTTGTCGTTGTTGGTCTCGGTAATATATGGTTCATAAGATTCATTCAAGGGAATCATTTTCATTCACATGATGCAGTACTTTTGACCGTGACTGTACATCAAAATTATTATTATTATACACCTCAGAGAGAAACAAAAACTTTTAACCGCAACTATCACCAGCCAGAAAAATATCAAAAAGCTAGCGAGCAGAATGGTAATCCCTTTATTCATTTATTCATTCATTCACTGTTGACATTTTCTATCTAGTATTGTTTACACTCTTGTTCTCTTCAAAGTCATGTCTGTTTATTCTCTACCCTGTGTGTCTTTCAATTACCTTTATATTGAGCCTTTATTTCATTTTCGTAGTTTGTTTTTATTTTTCTCCTTCGTTACTCCAGTGTTTGTTGTTTTCTATTTGTTTTGTAATTTGCCAACTCAATTTTCTTTATCATTCCCTCTTGCCCTTCTTCCTTGTTCTCTCCTCAGCTTATCGCCATTATTCTTCCCTTTATCTCCCATCTCTGCTATTCCTCTTTTCATTGACTCTTGCTCACTTCTCACTCTCATTTCCTCCTCCCATTTTCTCTCCTTCTCCCTCCTGCTTGTTCCCATTAATCTTCAACTATCAATTCCATCTTTGTTTCCTTCCTCCAATCTGTTTCTCCTTACCTCTCTCTCTTTCTCTCTATCTATCTATCTATCTATCTATCTATCTCTAGCTCTATCTATCTCTAGTTCTAATCACACGAACCCTCAGTATGATTTTCAAAAGTATTATTACTAATTAAACACGAACGTAATAACCTAACCAGTGATAAACAACCGATAATTAGACAGTATAGAAATTCAACCAATATATTACACAACACGTAACCTCTTTGTGAACTCCAGTATTTAAATAGGTCTCAGTATTAAATAGGTCTCAGTATTAAATAGATCTCAGTATTTAATAGGTCTCAGTATTAAATAGGTCTCAGTATTAAATAGGTCTCAGCTATTTAATAGGTCTCAGTATTTATTAGGTTTCAATATTTAATAGGTCTCGATATTTAATAGGTCTCGATATTTAATAGGTCTCGATATTTTAATAGGTCTCGATATTTTTCAAACCTTTGGGGTGAGTGTGGCACCAATCGTTATTATCGAAGCTCACATAATTATAAACTTTGATCATTAAACCCATTATTAATTACCTCATTTTTTATCTGAGCAATGGGAAAATGCCCACTGGTGATTGATGGGTCTTTACTCAAATGATCATACTATTGAAAGGCTATTAATAATGCCGCCGGAGAAATGGAGGCTTTTTATTCTCCAAGCTATATATGTGTGTATGTTTGAGAGAGAGAGAGAGAGAGAGAGAGAGAGAGAGAGAGAGAGAGAGAGAGAGAGAGAGAGAGAGAGAGAGGAAAGGGAGCTGGGAAGTTTCAGGAACCAGGGCTTTTATACTGTGAGGCATATAATTTGTTTCCTTGTCATTGTGTGGAAAATTCGTCCGTCAATCTCCAACTCGCTGTTATCACTTAGATGCTTTAAGAGAATATAATAATACTTTTGGTATATTAAATTCCTTCAGGAGTATGCCAGGAAACAGGACCAGATGAATACATATAATGGTTCATGGTCTGTTGCTTGGAATTGTCTGGAGGAATAGGTTTGTTTCCCCCAAATTTACCCCCACCCCCACCAACTACTGTATACTACCCATTCCCATAATTCCAGGCAACAGGATACCACTATTTTTTTATTTTTATTTTCATCTGCATGGGTCTGTTTCCTGACAAACTTTGGAGGAATCAAGGCGCTCCAATCTATCACACATATACTATCCCCATAATGCTGGAGTTTTTCTGGAGATATTGTTGTTGTTTTTCTGGAGATATTGTTGTTGTTTTTCTGGAGATATTGTTGTTGTTGTTTTTTCCAGCTGTGTTCCAAATGTTTCTGGAGGCACAATTGTTTTCCTTCGTGTGCTGATAACCCTAATGGTTCCTATATATTTACGACAGCCTTTCTTAACTCTCGGACTCCCAGTATTTCCACCCAAGTGAAATAAAACCATCTGGAGTTTTAGTTTCCACCCCAAATAAAATATAGGAAACTATTTTGAGAAAAGGCAGATACTAATGTTGTTGGCCCGAGCGTTCAAGGTTTTATTTTTATCATAATATAATAATTTTTCATTTTTTATCATAATATAATAATTTTTCATGGGTTAGACACATACAGTAACAAATGTTTATATCGACAGACAATGGTTCGGCTAAATTAAATACTATTGGCAATCTATAAAGTTATTCAACACTGGAATGTTCATATCAAATCCATTGCTAAAAGAATATACCAGGTTTACTTCAGAAATAAATACATGGTTTTTTTTTTTTTTTTTTTTTTTTTTTTTTTTTTTTTTTTTTTAAACTGGGCTCTTACATTCTTAATAGTGGAGTTTCCGTTCATTTCATATATGCAGAGGTGGTTCGTTTGCGTTCTAAAATGAAAGCACAATATTCACCTCTCTGAATGTGTGTGAGTTGCAGAAGGGAGCAGCCGGGATAAAATGTGAAATAAAACATTGAGATTTATGAGCAACCTCTGCTTTTACAGACGAATCCCTTGCCCAGAGCGTTGAGGGTAAAATATTCATCCTTCCACTTGCTATCCTTTCTCCACTTCTAACCAATCCCTCTTCCACTTTACATTCTTCCTTTTGCTATCCTATCTCCACTTTTGACTATTCTTTCGTCCACTTTCATTCTTCCTTTTGCTATCCTTTTTCCACTTTTAACCAATCTCTCTTCCACTTTACATTCTTCCTTTTGCTATCCTTTCTCCACTTCTAACCAATCCCTCTTCCACTTTACATTCTTCCTTTTGCTATCCTATCTCCACTTTTAACTATTCCTTCATCCACTTTTCATTCTTCCTTTTGCTATCCTTTCTCCACGTCGTTAGGGTATAGGTGGTTGTGTTGGTTTGGGTAATGTGTGAATGTCATATAGTAAGTTGTATTCATGTAAGCCTCATTCTTCAGTATTAGAACTTTGGTAATCAACTATGACAGACCTTGCATGCAGCATAATAATAGGAGCATAGTTTCTCTAGTTAAAAAGTAAATAAAAAAAAGAGAATGCGACTTTGAATGTGGATTAACTCACTCACCTCGTAAGTCTATTAATGTCATGAAATCAACTCGTGCTTGACTAAATACAACTTTAATTTATATTTGGTTCTCTCGTATTTCTCAGGACCCACTTACTTAGTTGTATATTACCTCGGTACGAAATAATATATCATTAATTGTACTCCTCTTTCCCCTTTAGATGAATGTACAGATGCATGAATAATTATTAACTGATCGGCAAGTGAGTGGATGACATGTAATATTATTTTCTTATTCTCATCTAGGGGTGGACATATTAAGTTATCACTGATATAACCATCATCGAGAGAGAGAGAGAGAGAGAGAGAGAGAGAGAGAGAGAGAGAGAGAGAGAGAGTGTGTGTCTGTGTGTGTGCGTGTGTGTTCATATTGTGCAGTACAGTATGTGTGTATGAGTGAGTGTGACATGTGAGAGACAGAGACAGTGAGAGCTAACACATGCACGCTCATCTTCAAGCTTCAACAAACACTACAATGACTTTCTTTTTCCTTCCTTTGCCACTACAGGTTGGTTGGGTGGACTGTCGACCTCCCTGCGTTACTGGTGTCCCCTGTGACCATCGCCGTGTGTAGGAGGAACTCGACCCGCCTCACTGCTGTCCTGGGGGGGCTGGTGACGGCCACTTGGTTGTCTGTTTACATCCTTCGCCAGTCAGTTCCACCAGCTCTTCTTCAGCTACGGCACTGTTATTGGTAAGCTGAGAGAGAGAGAGAGAGAGAGAGAGAGAGAGAGAGAGAGAGAGAGAGAGAGAGAGAGAGAGAGAGAGAGAATGTATGTGTGTGTGTGTGTAATAACTGTGTCCCCCTTATGTCCCTCCTATCAACTAAACTGGTCTGTTATTGGTATGTAGAGAGAGAGAGAGAGAGAGAGAGAGAGAGAGAGAGAGAGAGAGAGAGAGAGAGTAATCACTGTGTCCCACTTACGTCCCTCCTCCTAACTCCTACTGTATATCTTTATTTAAGGGTATAGGAGAACGGAAAGAAATTAGTGGATTAATATAGAAAATCAATAACAAAATATAGGTATATATTATGGTATAGACTGATTGTAATATTGAGATCTATGTTATTAGTTGATTAGATACTGTATATGAAAATGTCACGTCTCTAAAACCACACTATCTCTCTTACCCAACTCACTACTTTATCCAACCACACTGTCTCTCACTCACCCACCCACTACTTTCTCCAACCACACTGTCTCTCTCTCACTCACCCACTATTTTCTTTAACCACACTGTCTCTCTCTCACCCACCCACCCTCTATTTTCTCTCACCCAACCCACTACTTAATCC
>JAWZYT010006402.1:0-40000 GCA_034508575.1 Petrolisthes manimaculis | reverse complement strand
GAGGAGGAGGAGGAGAAGAGAGAGGAGATGCATTGCCTGATAAAGTGTCGAGTGAGCAGGTGGTGGTAAACAAGGTGGTGGAATCTTTTTAATACATTATTTCCTTGGACTTGTTGTTATTTAAATCTTTTTGGGGTTGGTGTTCCCTAGTGACCTTTATATATATATATTATAATCATCCGAGTTTTTGTGTATATACCGTCAGAGAGAGAGAGAGAGAAAGGAGGAGGAGGAGGAGGAGGAGGAGGAGGAGGAGGAGGAGGAGGAGGAGGAGGAAAATCTACGAGAGAGAGACAGAGACAGAGAGAGAGAGAGAGAGAGAGGAGGAGGAGGAGGAAAAATCTACGAGTACTAATAATGATGCGTTGAACTGAGACTGAGGCCATGTTTCACCCAGGCAATCTGTACACACTGATAATAAAGATGTCTGGAAGATGTAGCGATATGTACGGTACACATGTTCATTCTATATTTATGAACACATGCTACTCTTTATAATTTCACAAAAATATACGACCAAGTAGTTATTATTGTATCGTACAGTATATCGTTTGGCATTAAAGCAAGTTATATTATTATATATAAGTATTCTAAGACGTGATTTCTTGTTGATGAGTAACTGAAGAGAAATATTTATAGTATTTTTCTCAATATTTGGTATTAAATATTTATTATAAGGATAATCTTGAACACTGGATAATTTTGTTTCTCTAACTTTAAGCTTGAATGAGGTTTTACCAGCAAGTAATATATTGTGTGTGTTTGTGTGTGTGTGTGTAAAATGCTCATATATACTATCGCAAGAAGTTACCACCATAAATTTGAATGTAAAATTTTTCTTTAGTCCACCACTGAGTTGCAGAACATCTCACACAAGAATTTCTTTTCCTTCAAGACATAATAAACTTTCTCACTTTTTTTTTTTTTTTTTTTTGGGGTGATGTACACATGGCGTCTATCATAATTTGTGCGTCAATTATTTTATTCCTCCTCAGGTGTTTCGTATTTGCCAGAACTGTTTTCAAAATGTATGATGCTTATTCGATGATGTTAGGCTGTAGACAATGTTGGATGTTGGGTGACTTTAGTTCTCAGCAGATGAAGGAGATATACGCTACACTTTAATAGAACAGATTCCGTTTGTATACTTCTTATTATTGTCTCCGTATTGTGTTAAGGACCCTGTGATCGTGTATGAGAAATGGAGGCTTCTGATTCCTCCTGACTGTGCCACGAAACAAGCTCCTTCTATATAGGTGGTGTTTCGTGGCAATATTTGAAGGACTCGTTTACCTCCAATTTTCTGACTACATCACAGGGTCCTTAAGGGATGCAGAGTTGAGTATATAATTATAAACAGATCACCATGAGGAATAATTACTTTCTTGTATCAATAACAGGTCTTATATCAATAACTAATACTCAATGTTTTCACACAGAAGCTAAAACAATATTGCCCCTTTAGATATTAGAAACTGTAATTTATTTAATAACTCCTACCATAACTCCTACTGATAATTCACTCCAGAACATTAATAAAAATTCACTACAAATTATTACAGATATGAAGCCCTTTTCACTGTTTGAATATCCTTGGCAAACCAGTATTGTGTCTTTATCTGTATTTAAGATTGAGGAAATTATGCTAAGTGTCCGTGTGATGCCAACATCAGTCTTCAGCCACTAATATGCAAATGATGCTCAAGTTTGCAAGCCAGCATTTTCCACCATCTTGGGGAGGAGGGAGAGTGTGGAGGGGATATGGAGGTATATACAATACAAACAATAAAAATAAACAAGTACTATCGGTCCATTTATCGTGTGAAATATTTTGATACCTCAGACGATGGGTAGTGAAAAATAGCTTGTTTATTGCCAGGGCATCATGAGTTGTGTTAATTATTTATTACAGAGGAATAAAACCCCTCCTCCTCCTCCTCCTCCTCCTCCTCCTCCTCCTCCTCCTCCTCCTCCTCCTCCTCCTCCTCCTCCTCCTCCTCCTCCTCCTCCTCCTCGATAGTTTTTCCCAATGTGCCTAGGCCCTAGAGGCTTTCACGAGTTTTGTTAAGGAGAGACGAGAGTATCTGGGAGGATTGAAAGGAAAGGGGAATAGAAGACATCAGGTGTTAGTGAGAAGTATAAGGGATAAAGCAGAAGAGGAAGAGCTGAAGTGTGTGTGTGTGTGTGTGAGAGAGAGAGAGAGAGAGAGAGAGAGAGAGAGAGAGAGAGAGAGAGAGAGAGAGAGAGAGAGAGAGAGAGAGAGAGAGAGAGAGAGAGAGAGAGAGAGAGAGAGAGAGAAGAAAACAAAATAAATTGAGGAAAGGAGTATGGGATAGGAGAGAAGGAGAATCCCGATTAGAAAATTGTGGATAGGAGGAATGAAAACAGTCAAGGTGAATAAAGAAATAAAGAAGAGAAGAAATAGAAATGAAGAAGGGGAAGGGGAGATTTTAGAGAAAACTGAGATATTGAAGGGAAGAGAGGGGGAAGGAAAAAAGAAACAGACAGTGAAGGAATTAAAAGAAAGAAGAGAAAAAAATTGGAGACAAAGGGAAGAAGGGAAATAAATTTGAGGGAAATGATGGAAAGAAGGAATGATGGGGAAGGGAGGAAAGAAGAAGGAATGGGATAAGATTGAGGAAAGGGAGCGAATAAGAAAGGATAGATAAGGGAGGAAAAAAGGGGAAGGAAAGAAGGGGATGAGAGTTAGGAAAGGGAGAGAATAAGGAAGGATGGATAAGGGAGGGAAGAAGGAGAAAGGGAATGGTGGAAGAAAATAAATCAAGCGGACCGTAGCTGAAAGAGGTGAGAGAGAAAAATGAGAAGTGATAAATATGAGGAACTGTAGGAGGAGGAGGAGGAGGAGGAGAGAAATATAGTGAAGAAGAGTGTGAATGTCACTCTTCCTTCCTATGCCTCACTCTCTCTCTCTCATTGATGACTCATAAATATTCGGTTTTCATTTTTTTTAACCTTTTTTCTGTCACGAGGAAGATGTAATTATTTTTTTGGGGGGGCGGGGGGTGACGTCTTTTCCCCCCTTTAATTCCTTAATCTTAAAGATTTTTTTTCCTTCTGGCTAATGAAATTTAGGCCTTGTTCTATATTGCTTATTTTTTAGCATTTTTTTTCCTCCTTTACTTCATGCATGTCAGGGTTAGAGGGGCAGAGATAAAAATGGGCAGCCTTTATTTCATATAATAAACAACACAAATATTTATATTGTGAAACCCAAGGAAATCGGTATAATGTGAACGAGAAGGAAGGTTAGGGAAGAAGACTTAAACCAAAGAGAGAATAGCAAAAGGAGTAAAAATATTGAAATTTGAGGCCAAGGCACCAATATGATCCAGTAAACAAGTGCCAACATTCTATTACACGAGTTACTTTGACAATATGTACTTGCTAAGTGGAAAAAGATGTATCCCAGAATTTCGCTCACAGTTTCTTCTCCAGGAGGACAAGCGTAAATCTCTCTTGTGGGAAATAGGTGTGTTGATTGAGGGGGACAAGTCACCCAAACCTTTATTTACATTTAACTTTACATCAACATAATTCACGGGTGCAGCTTTGTAAATATTAATGTTTCGGGAATTTATGCATCTAACTGCGAACAAAATGTTTAGCTTTACTGTTGGCGTCCTTTGTTTTCACTAATATTATCAAGAAAAAGAAAAGTTTTATGTTGGGATATTCACCATAAAGATTTTTCTAACCATTTCTTGGTGTGACCAGGCCACCACGATCTGAGTTTGGTCGGGAACTATTCTCTCACACTTTGCATGACGTTTTTAATAGATGATTTTTAACAATGGAGTAAGGAAATTCAAACGTGGTCTTGCAATTTTCCTCTCAGATAAAACACTTAAAGGGTCACCAGAATTAGCTATTTCGACTAGACACACTCACCACAGCCTTTACACAGAGCTGGCACCACCATCAACAACAATACACTCCAGTCACCAATATCACAGCATCTTTCTCTTGAGGACTTCGTGGGAGGTAAAAAATTGACACACACACACACGTAATATTAAGTTACTAGGCTACGATGTCAAAACAATGAGATACACCACAATAACAGGGCAGATTTAGGGAAGTATAGATTCGCCGTATAAAGTGTAAAATGCAGGACTTTATGTCACTATTTTATGACCGGTGAAGAGTACTTATGAAGAGCTAGGGGAAGGAGCCAGACTGTACCCCGTCCCATCCCCCTCTCACCCCAGCCACCCAAACCACAACCTTCCGTCATGTAGTTTCTTTCATTTGAGAGCTTACGATTCAAATTATTTTTTATCAATCCACGGACTGTATGTGGGTCTTTCTGTACCCGAAAATGCGCACGAGGGAAATAGATAAGACCTGATAAAATTAAAGAAAAGTATAGCACAACTAATGTCCCAAATATTGCGATTCCAGGAAGGGCTGAAAAGAAAAGCGAAGGAAGAGACACGAAATTGATTCAGAGGGAAGTTACACAATGTTGGTAAATCTAGAGGAATTGTATGATTCCTCTAGTCAATTCCATGCAAGCAATAGGCTACTATTAGTTTTGTTATTATGGTCCTGTTTCCTAGCATATATTGGAGGAGGAGTCGAGGCGCTCTAATGTACCAATAGACCGGATATCATCCTCTTAAAAATCCAAAAGGAGGAAGAGAAAACAAAGAGGGACGAAAAATACAGAGGCGCCGAAGCGATCCCAAACCCCTTGCTGACCTCCACCCCCACAAATCATGTTCGAGGGCCACTCCAAGAAGACCATCCATCTTTTTAACACGGGAGGAGGGGACACGTACTCTGAGATCGTCCCCTCCTCCCTACCTCAGACCCCCTGTATGCTCTTTCTCTCCCTCCTCCCCTCCTCTTCTTCTCTCTCTCTCTCTCTCTCTCTCTCTCTCTCTCTCTCTCTCTCGATTCATTCACCCTTCCTCGTCATCTTTATCCCATTTCTTTATTCTCCTTCTGCCTCCACTCTCACTTTGTCTTCCTCCACCCAACCGACCAGTCTTTCTCCCTACTACTCCACCCCACTCCGATCCTCTCCTTCCCCTCCCCACCCAGGAAACGTACCCATCCAAACTTTCCCGCCAGTACCTTTTCTCTAATAATAGTATAAATTTGTGCGAGGTGGCTACCCGGAGTTGCAAGCACTGCGGCTATTATTATTCTTTTAGCTGCAAAGTTTTTCCTTTAAAAGACGAGAACAATCAAATTTTGTTTTAGCAAACAAAATACCAGTCAAACGTCGCGGATGAACGTATCAAACAAAGACAACAGCAGCTTTGTGTAGTACCTCGCGAAAGAAATTTTAGGTGATTATATTAAAATTTTAATCTGTTATGTTGTTATGAAGAGGCAAACCATAGTTAGAGAACATTGCATAATGGTCTGAATATTCATTTATACGGACTTAACTCTCTTCAGATTATGAACGTCAAACTTCATTAAGCTGCCAATTTGAAATTTTGAATAATGAGCTGTGTTAAGAGTGCATGATGAAACGGTGCTTTTAAAGGAGGGTGGGGACCGTGGGGAACTACATGACTGCTGCATGCAGTTTGTAATTTGATTTTCCCGTTGACAGTTTTCCCTTTGTCGCTAATTAAAGGAATATAAGGATCTTCGACACATTTACTGTACTGTATAATTAATGTGTTATATTTTTTTGTACTCATGAGTCCTGGCACCCTCCCTTTACCACAAACCTTTGATAATAGTGGTGGGTGGTGATGTGTGGTTCTGTGAACTAATAGCTGTGCCGTGGTGAGCAGAAAAACTGAAGTCTGCTTAATAGAGAGAACCAGTCAACCAGATAGATGAGCAGCTACTGTGAAATCGACCAGTGACGGAACAAATTCGTATACACCCAATTAGCCAACTTCAGCAGTCAGGTAATATTGTAATGCTGATTGGTGAAGAGTTAACGACTTTCTCTTTACATATTTAAGTTCTTGTGATAATTGAATGTTCAAACTCAAAATAAGACGGTAGCTAATCGTGTGTAATGGTGACGAATGCCATTTTTGCAAATTGCACATGCAGCCGCGAGGAAAGTTGGCACTTGGTAATTTGAAAGGAGTTGCTACTTGTACTTTACAGTAGGTTGCTGTGTGATTGAAGGACAGGGAGGGTGTAGTAACGGGTGTTTTTATTATATATAAGGATTATGCTATTATACTTCATAATGACATATTGTTTGCTAGAAATTACCAGTCAAATTATGCATGGGGCAGTACATATTAAGAAATGGATCATTTTTACTAGACATGTTTTTCATTGTTTACTAAACATCAGTTACACGAGAAGTCGAGAACCAGTTGGTCATACATACACTACAACCACAAAGGGCAAGTGTTGAAGATGACAAGTTGTGCAACCTTCATTCACATTTATTGAGACGTGTTGTGGGTAATCCATATTTTATCTCCTGACAGTGATTTGTGAACTATATATACAGTAACCATTATACCGTACCTTTCCAGCCTCTCCTCCAGTCATAAAAGTTAGCCACTAACGCGCCTGGTCGTTCAACCCGGCTTGCTTCCACAATAAACCTTTACAACTTCTTCAGACCTCCTCACATCACGCTCACCTTAAAAGGAGTTAGTAATATAGTGGAACATCAGTATGTATTGGTTAATTTGGTTTCATGGCAACCCTTGGGCCCTTGGCGTGTTGGGACGAACGTACGCAATGATGGGAAAGGAAGGGGAGCCATGGAAAATTAATCTGTGCCCTCAAGTTATATCGATCTTTTTCCGTATAATTCTTTTTGCTATCTGTAATATAGGACCTGGACGTAAATAAACAAAAACCTACTGCAACCCCACTCGAGCTACATGTAAGTATGTGGAATGTTAAAAAATATCTAAAGTTTCAGATAATGGAATGTCCTCTCATGTCCTTCACAGATCTATTACTAAGCAAATTATGTTTTATAGAGAAACCAACTTATTATTGTATGGTTAGCCTTTACCATGTGTGTTCCCGAAGGACCGTACGTAGCTTTAATTATGTTATACTGTACAGTATAAGAATGTAGAAAAACATTGGAGTGCTATTCTCTTACCTCACATATGCTCCACAGATCTTGGGCTGTGGTTATATGTGAAATCTTATGCCTCAAAATAATATTTTTCCATTCCTCTTATGCCTATGACATTACTGTATTCAGCTTTGGTTATTGTTCCTAAATGGTCTGCCTATAATTCTATTTTTTGTAGAACGAAGCAGAAAAAGCACAGGTAAAGTGGTCATAAAATAGAGAAAATATTAGTGTTCAACCTGGTGGGCTTCAGGGACACACAGTTCCGTACCATCCTGGCCAGGTCAGAGCTCAGCTCACCAGATAACTAGGCATATAAGGGGCGTGTGGGGGTCCCTACGTAAAAAAATATATTTGGAATGGCTGTCTTATACTAAATCTCCCTCAACTTACAGCTCCATCATGTGTGTGAAGTTCTCTAGTTTGTGCAGTATGGTACTGTACATAGCTACTTGTTCTTAGGCAGCATATTAGTTTTTGGGATATCCCAAACCTCGAATTACTCACAGTTTTCATTTGTATATAACCCTTTTTCCATGTAAAATTTGCTGACTGCTTATATCTTGTTATAGTTGATATTGTATAACATGAAAGTACAGTACAGTAGTTGTGTACAAGTTAAGATGAAAAGTTGTTTGACTATGAATGTCATGAATGCCTCCCCATTACAAGGGGAAAAAAGGCATCAGTTATTAACCAAGAGAAAATACAAAAGATGTCAGTCATTTAAAGTGTAACAGTTTGGTATATGTCTTGAACAGATCCATTGGGTGGCGGCTGGGTCTACAGGCAGTCACTGGGGTCATCTTCCTGACCTTCCTGATGGGGACATTCTACCGCTCGGCGTCCCTCTACCATCCCCAGAGGCGTGCCATACTCCACCTCAAGAACCAGAAACGCAAGGTCAAGGAGAAGAACAGACAGGACGATAAGCCTCCGTTCTTTGACATTGCTACCCTTAAGAGCAGAACCGTCCAGATCCTCCTCGTTTCCATAGGGTTGTCCTCCTTTGGGATCACCACACCTATTATATATCTGGTGAGATGCTTGGAAGAATCTAATAGTTCATTAAGTACAGCAGTATTATTATCCATCCATTAATTTTTAGCTCCGGCCTCAGCAGAGAGCTCTAGGTTTTATCGTAGTTCTTGTTCTTCTTCTTCTTATTCTTCTTCTTCTTGGGGCGTCCACTTCTTAAAATGGTTCAACTGACTCACTCACTCACTCACTCTCTCTCTCTCTCTTCCTCCCATCCATTTTCTTTTACCGACATTGAATCATTTTTTCAACCAAGGGGTTCACCCTCAATAAAAAGGGTTAATTTTCAAAATTTCAATATAACCATATGAATACGAAAATCCAGATAAATTATAATTAATATTTTTGAGACCTTTACATATGGATATTTTATTATTTCACTTGAATTATTAAGAGCCGGAGCTTTTGAAGGGTTTTCCTTCATGTTCTTGTTATAATCATGATATCATCAACACTTTCATCATTATAATTATGACGTACAGGTACCTTTCCTTTTCTCATAATCCGAGTTCTTCATACTTTTCCTCACCCTTTTTCCTGCCCACTGCAACCAGGAGCATATTCTTTTCCCCCTTAACTCCCACCATTTAAATTCTTTGTTTTATCAATCATACTGTACTTTTAAATTTCTCATTCCCTTTTCTATCTATTCATGCCCACACCCCTTCTGTTTTCTGACAGGCCCACCAGGCACAAGCGGAGGGCCTAGGGGACTCTTCAGTACTCCTGCTGCAGACATACCTGGGGCTCGGGTGGGTGTTGGGGTGTTGCGCCTTTGGGTTCGTGGTACTGCAGAAGAACACCGAGTGTCGTGTGGGGCGCCAGTACCTCTGTCAGGCTTCCATGTTCCTTTGCGGCGTCTCCACTCTTGCCTTCACAGCCGTCGAGGGTAATTCTTACCATACATTTCATTATTACTTCTCGCTATTATATGAACATTCTCCCAGTGAAATGGGACAAGAAAGATACAAAACAGATATGTTGATAATTTTCCAGAATTTTTTTTACTTAAAAAAAAAACAATCTACCGGTATTTATTCAATTTTTGTAAACTAGGTTATTTATCCACTCTTATTGTATGCAGGATACTGTACAGTACAGTACTGTACTTTCTTTATTTACATGGAACAGGTTGTAATGTTATAATAATGTTGCACATGCAGCACATCTTTAGTTGTTGTTATCGTTGTTGAAGTTCCTCAAGATGTCTGGTGATTGGTCAAGCAGCTCTTTAGTTATTGCATTCAATACTCTTGCCATAAACTCTTGAATACTGTATATACATCATCTTCATTAGAAAGAAACTACAGTACAGTACTTTACTTTTAGATATAGAAAATATTATGATCTCTAATTTAGAAAGTACAGTACAGTACAGTATTATGCATAACCGGAGCTTCAACTGAAAATTCAGTTTTTTCATTCTTTTTAGGAATTTTCATATTTGTTTCAAATTATATAGTATTACTTTATATACACTAAGGATAATGAATTGAAAAATTCTTAATGTAGGAGATGGAATGGGAGGTTTGGTGAGACTTTAGTAGCTAAACTGATTAAATAAACTTCCCAACAGGTTATCATGGGTATGTGCTTTTTGCCTGGTTGTACGGTATCTTCTGTGGAGGTTTCCACTATTCTCTCAAGATGTACACCTATGAAAAGGTTCGGGCTCGTAACTTTGCTCGTACTTGGGGCTTCGTCCAGTGCTCACAGGCCATTCCTACAGCCATTGGAGTACCTATTACTGGTGAGTTCAAGGAACCAGAGTTTCCCCTCTTTACTTAATAACCCTGTTAATGAGATAATTAAAATAATAAGTGTTCCATCATTCTGTACAGATCTGTTGAATTTAGCTCAATCCAGTACAGTACTTCATTATACTGTATACTGTAATGATACAGTATATTGTTATGCTATCATGAGTTAACCAGAATACTGTACAGTGCTACTGACATACCGTAACTTATGCTGTATATTAGCTTTATGAAGGTATCTTTTCAGATATCATTTTTTTATCATTGTTCTACAAAAATTTCAGTGTCTTTTTCATACTGTAGAATACGGACGAAAATTTAACCCATTTGCAATTTTTTAACTAAAACTTTTAACTACAGGTTACATCAACATTGGCTACGGTGACAAGGCAGGTTACTACTTCTCCTCCACCTTCGTTATATTCGGCTCCATGACTATCTTCCTCATTGACATTCACAGGAGGAATGCTGCCAGACACAAGCACACTCATACGTAAGTATTTTTTTTACATATTTAGTGTAAGTCAGTGTATTCTCCACACTGTCTCCTTGCCATATGTATTAATAGGGTCTTTATCTTCTTTGTGAACATTTCAATTCTCCACTTATGTTTCTCTTTAACACATGGACATCAGATACACACTGGACCCCAGTGATGTGTGCCAGGCTGCTAGCCATGGATATATTTAAGTAGATGCTGTACAGGAAATCCCAAAAATATCAGGAATTAATGTTGTACAGTACTCTAATTTGTTGTCAGTGACCATTATAAACTGGATTAATCAACGTAGAACATTACTTTCTTAATACAGTACACCCTAGATCTAATCCCTCTTAAAGCACCTACACCCAGAGCAAGCGGGATATACTGTAGTGAGTTTTGAATATTGCTCTTGACTCCTGAAATTAAAACATAAATTTTTCATAAGGCCAGTGCACCACTGAAATTACTCGGGACAGGTCTGGCTCAGTCATTGAAATTATGGGTTAATCAACTGCTCACATTTGAACTTTGTGCTTTCAGGACTGGTGGAGATCAGACATGTGTAAAGCAAACTTGCCCAGAGAGCCAACGTCGTGACTCCCTGGCTCAACTCACCAAGCAAATCCCTCGACCATACCAGTCACCTCCCACCAATCTGGCCCTTCTACAGCAACGGTCTTTCCCTTATGAGGTCCCAGATGCCAGGAACAAGCCAGAACTCACCTGCATATCAGAGGAGGGAATTGCAGACATGGACCTCCCCGATCACCTACTAGAAGAATTGGAGTATCTGGGAGATTGCATAACCTCATGCAACAAGGTGGAGAACTACCTCATTATGAGTGAGTATGAGAATAACCTGGGAAAGACCACTGAGTTGCCATGCATCCTGGACAAGAAGGGGAGGAAGAAGCTTGCATCACTTTCAAGGCAGTCGTCATCATTAAACTGTAAAGATTCTCCCAAGAAAAAAGATCGGCCACCTGACAGAGGGAATTCTGCTTCATCGTCATCATCTTCTTCAAACCAAGACCCCATTAAAGAGATGAGTCAATCGACCAGTCAGAGAGGACTGCCAAGTAGCAACAAGTCAGGCAACAACCGAAGCATCACAATTATTGAAGAAGCATCGGTATGAGGCTCAGTTCCCCATCCCATCATCTCAATCTCTACAATGAGATTCCGTTCCTCTGGCATTTACACTAGTTGATGATGCTATAGTGACTTACGGTGAATGAGGTGCAATATTTCACTTCATACCGGCATCACACCACTGGAGGATGTAACTTGCACATTTTGCATTTACCATAAGGCAAGTAGTGTCCTTCTCAATTTAAGAGTAATGTCGTCTTCCCATACCAGAATACCAGAGAAGGATACACTAACAAGTGAATGCAACAACAAAATGGCAGCCTCCAGTTGTGACAAGTTTAGTGTCAGTGAAAACAAAAATGTCCATTAGTTTCTATCTCAGTGTCTGGTGAAGTAGTGAATTTTTTTGTAAGAGTGAAAAGTACTGTAGTACTATTACCATGAGTTCAAGTGGTGTTAAAAAGATAACTATCCCATGACTGGAAATTGTTGTGACAAACATTTCCATGTGCATGAGGAGAAAGTCAACCAGCTATTAAATTTGATATGTAATATATTTACTGACCATTAGAGCATTTCTCATTTTAGAAAATAATATTAAATTAAAGTCAGTAGGTTTCAGTTTTATCATAGGGAATTACTGTCAATAATATATGTATTAATTATTCAGTTATAGAAAATGCTGTGAACTTAAAGAACATTGCATTAACATATTAATCTCCATATCTTTTTTCATAGGAAAATAAATATTTTGATGTGTGAGTTTCATCCCTAGAAATTTTAAGATTGACATAAAAGTTGCTAAGAAAATTTTGCCTAAAAATATTACAATTAAAGTAAAATTAACCAGTAAAATATTTATTAACTGTCAGATATTACCTTGAAAATGTAGTGGTTAAATTTATTATTGTAAAATATGATTCCAAAATTCAATATCAGCATTAATTTACATGAAGGAATTTACAATAAATATTAAAATGACAACAGGAAAGAATCTCGAAAAACTTATGATTAAAAGCAGTAAAAACTTCTATGAGAACTGTACTGTAATTTCATCTCTGGTATGAAGAACTTACTGTACTCTGCCTGAATATGAATGGTGCATAGTGTAGTGAGATTATTTTCTGTAGGCAACAATGGTAGTGAGTACCACTTTATATTACAGATACTGAAGTTGTGGTTTGTTATTCCGACTGTTAGAGAAGTAGATAAGTTTTTTTTATTTTGGTAAATTGGAGGCTACCAATTCCTCCATACTGCCACAAAACAGTACATGTACTGTACAACAGTCATCTGTTTGATGGCTTACTTTGGAGTGATCAGTAACTTTAATTTGCCAATATCACAGACCCCATAAGAAAAAGAATTGAAGTGGAAGAAAGAAAACTGCGCTAGGCCCAGAAGATCTTGTAGTACGAGGGAGAAGTACCGGTTGATAGTTTGGAGGGAAAATTGAGGGAAAGGATATACAGTTAAAAAATTGAAAGGGATTGTCTGAGATCCAAAGGGGTTCCAAAACCCTTAAAGTATTCCTAAGAGCAAAAGAGGTAGCGCATGGTAGATTAAGAATGACTAGCCAGAGACCATAAGGCTGATTGGTGTAAGTGAGCCCAATATGAAACAATTGTCTAATGATAGACTGGATAAAGCCATCGTTGCTATTATAGGTTGATAAAGATGAACATTCAAAACTTTCTTTTAATATTGGGAAAATGGTCCATGAATTTATGAGGAATAGATGATATAATATTTAAAATTCTTGATCCTGGCATGTGTTAGGTAGAAGATGCCCTGATCTCTTGAAAGGGATTTGTGGTTCAGTGATGAGAATTTGTGGTGTGCAGGTTTGAATCCTGGCCATGAAGAGTTGTGCTACATAGTTATTCTAGCCTAGCACAGTAGTATTCATAATAGGAAGGGAGTGAGCCTCATGAAATGGATTCATAAGGAAACCTTCCTATTCCTGAAAGTGATAGGATGGTTTCAGTCATTAATTCTAATATGCTTGACATGGCCTGAGTACTGTATATATCATTGATCCATCTTACATTGGTCAAGGCTAGATATATTGCCTAAAGGCTTGTCCAAATGATTAAGCAGTGCTTGCAAACACAAGCAAGCTGTTCGCCTGTTGACGGGCTTACCGCTTGTGCACGTGGCGGGCACACTTGTTGTGGTGCCCAAACGAACGTCACGGCGGAACGTGTCTGACCAGTCACAGCCGGGCAGGAACCAGAGCAGATGGTCGTGAGAGGTACGATAACTATGGTGCCTAATAAGAAGGAACGCAAGTGTAGAGCGCTGTGTAGCATGATAAATGCTATGTGCATGAGGGAGAAAAAGAACACAGTACAGAAAGACAAATGGTGTAAAGACTGGCTAATACTACTGGGTAGCCACAGTGTTTGGTGAATTTGAACCACCACCAGCACAGGCAGTTTGCTGGTGTCCTTGCGAACACAAGCGGTAAGCCTAGCAACAGGCAAACAGCTCACCTGTGTTCGCAAGCACTGCTCGATCATGTGGACTGGCCTTCATAACAGTGGCTTGGTAAGGTCTTGAGATTCATAATACAGTACTGACCCATGATACAGTATGCAGTACTGAATACCGACTCATGTTAGTATGTAGCTGAGTAGTGAGTACCATGACAGAGTTTGTGACATGTGAGTGAGAGGGAGACCAGCAAAAAAACAAGACGTACTCTGTCACGGGCACTCCTACAGTAAAGCTGCTGGCATTAACACTTATAACCTTGACCCAGAAGAGCAGTCAAAGAACCTGGTAACCCATCCTTGAGAGAACTACTGTACTAGATGACTGAATTAGGAAAGCACAGTAGTAGCTATGTACTCTAAGTACAATACAGCATACATAAAATTGATTTATACAGTACTACAAAATCAGGTAGCTAGTAGGCTACTGTATATAAATGAAAACAATGCAAATTTTTACTGCATAATAATTAAAGAATGGTACCATATGTTTAGTGTGTATGAAAGCAAAAGGCTAATTTATACTCTACAATGAATAAGCTATTGTTATATGTACAGCTATTCAAAGAAAAGGGTAATTTATACTGCTTAATGATTAAGTTTGAATGAGTGGAAACAAAAGATGATTAATATTTCATAGTCTTCAATGTGTCCAAAGTACTGTAGTACACCCACATGTCCAGTAACTTAATTAATTAAATATATAGGATACTTAAGGACACAGAGATGCATAATTGTTTTCTAGGGCAATGAGGATTAAACAAGAAACATTTGCTTTCCCACTAAGTCATACTCTACTCAGGCCAGGAGAGGGTGAGTTGGGAAAATATTGCATAATAAATCAATTTAGTTAGTGTTGTATAGGTAGCGTCAGTGTAGGAACTGTGTGCAAAAAGAGTAATAGGCAAGGGGGTGACAAGGACTGGTGAAAAGGCTTCATAAATTGCATGGAGTCCTACACTTCACTGTCACTAACCAGCCTATGACTCCTCTTGCATCCTGGCCTAGGTCTTGTATGGTATGATTAATGAAAGTCCGCACTTGTGATCTATTCAAAGTTTTTAGGGCAGAAGATCTACACCCTCTTCTTGCCCATATGTCACTATATAATGAGTGATTAGCTTCTTTCCTTGGAAAAAAGTACCTTATTCTTAGCATTCATGCTTGTTTTTACAAAGATAATTATCCACTCTGGCATATTGGATAAGCCACTGAGGTATAATAATGTTAAAATTCCTTGCCCAAAACTTTGAATGAACCAGATACATTTGCGAACAGAGACCCTAAAGAGGGAAGTAGTTGTCAACTTTAATATACAGCCTGTATTGCTACTTGGTGCCAGCATCACACAGCCACTGCTGAAAATAAGGTTACTTATTTTAATATTTTATGTACCGGTACATGTTTAGTGTATAAATAGCCTGTACATTATGGGTAAATTCACAATTCATAATTTTTGGTCCACATCAGACAATTGAAGTAAAGTTGATGAAAGTTGTTCTCTCCTTGGCTGTTGTTATGCACCATACTCATGAATACAAAATATAATTCTTCCACTTTGGTACTGTAATATGAAAGGAATATGAGAATCCAAAGTACAAAAGAGTATGCAGGGAGCTTGAATTACTCCACTAAATTAATCTGTTCAGAATGGGCTTCAGATTATGTATTGTGATTGGTACCTTAATATGCAGTTGAAGTCCTCTTAAAGAAACTGGCATTGAACCCACCTTAAGTAGTTGGTAAAGTGCTGACTTACTCATTTATATTACTGTACTCAGCCTTGGGTGGGTTCAAACTTTAGATGTCTCATTTATATTCACACGAGATTTAATCATGATAGTCTTAAGGATCTTCAGTGAACCTCTTCTTCTAACAAGCCTTAACAAACATCGAAATTTCATATAAATGGCAGTGATCTGTTGAACACCAAGATGATGCCAAGCTAAAAGTTGACCAGTCATGCTTCCTCACTTCAGTGTCTCTGTGTAAGGCTAAGGGTGCTGTTTTTTTATATCCTAAGCATGAGTTTTTATGTCCATCTGGAACTGTTATAAAATTACTTCATATTCAGTGCATTATAAATGAACTGTGTAAGAGTATGGTGATACATTTAATGAGTCAGTTAGGTACAAGGGATTTGCAGAGCAATTAGTGTCATTTTTATTTTTTTATTATTTTAACATTTATCATCAAAATGTCATAGGAATGCCAGCCACTCAAAATTATTGGTTTGTAATCATGTTTGAGATCAAATTAAATTTTGTGTATGATGAACTTGAATGAAATTAGTGCTGCATAGGCATCCTGTGGGATAGGTGTAGCAGCCATTTTGTAGACAATTGGCAGTACAGTACTGTACTAAGAAAACTATGTGATACATAGTGGGAAGATTAAAAATTGACACAATTAGACCTGAACTTACTTAAATGTTAACAGCAAAATATTTAACCAAAAGAAATGTTTTTTGCAAGTGACATGAGTAAAGGAAGTTACTTTACAGTAGTTTTATTAATACTGTACTGTGTTGGTAGTTGTCACACGATTGTGTCCCATGCCATGCATAGCCTATTAGTGAGACCAAAAGCTTGAGTATTTAATTGACAAAGCAGAGGGGAAGTATTAAGTGCATGAGTGCTGTGATAATGAAGATTTAATGATGAGTGGAGTGAAAGGAGTTAACAGACAGCAGATTTATCAGCCTTGAAATATAAATACAAAATACCCTTATTCCAAGAATTTTGCTTTGCTAATTATTAATGCTTTGCATTTTGTAATTGCCATGGAATAATTCCATGGCAGTATCTCCCATGTAACACTTCCATATACTGTACTGTAATTTTGATCTGTCTTCGCAAAATACCCCAAAATGGGCACACACACAATATCACATAACTGGCCTAAAAATTGTGGCCAGTTTCAACCACAAAATGGCTGCTGTACTCGGGTTGACTGGCTTGCAATGCTTTCTCGAGGTGTGCAGTAACTTGACTCAGTGGATAGTATTTTTTCACAAGGAGAGATACATTTGCTGTAAACGAAGCAATGACCTTGCCTTTAATTTCCTACAGATGTAAAGTCCTAGTATCATTACCATTCATAATGTTCATAATGCTGCACTGTGTGTATTGTTAATATCCAAACAGGTACTGTACTGGAGTTCTCAAACAGGTACTGTACTGTAGTTTCTCTCACCCTTCACTCCCTCCTAAAGCTGGAATAGATTGTAATTTTCAGTTCCTTGATTATGGCATTCCATGTTTTGACATTACAGTAGTTAACTTAGATGTTATTGAGCTTCATTCACCACTCATTCTTTCACCATAGGTCAAACATATTAATTTGGTCTAGCAGGAAAAACCATATTACTGCTGTGTGAGATGAAATTATGTCTCAAATATAAATTAATAGGAGAAATAGTGTCAGGTAGTGTTGTATCCTGTCATTACAGCAATATTTCTTTCACCAATGTCATCCCCCCAACAAACCTCACATTGGAAAAAGAAGACCTGCATGAAGCTCTTTCTGTTTTTGTTTTTGTTTTTTGTTTTTTTAGTTTTTTAGGAAAATCTTCCAGAGTGAGATTTGCAGATGTAAGGGGGCAAAAATTGGCAGCTTTTCCTACAGATTTTACCAACATACCTAAATAACTCTTTGAGCATTAATGAATGCTTTTTCCTGCTTAGCAAGATTGAATGAGAATAGGTCATAAATGAAGCCCAACAAGATTCTAGTTAAGTCAAAACTCGAAGTACTGGAGAGTGAGAGGAATTACTGTACAGTATTTGGGTGTCACTGATACTGCTTAAGTTATCGGTACATGACATCCTCTAACAACAATATTCAGCAGTGTAGCAGTACTGCTGTACAACATACAGTACTGGGACTGCACATACAAAACTATGATAATACATCTTAAAGTCCCAGATTCATCTGCAACTGTTGTATGCTTAATGAAAGAGATAGTGTTTCAATTTCATCATATTCTGGTAGTCATACTTGGAATATGCAGTGGTGAAGTGCAGTAATTCTCTTAGTACAGTATTTGGCTTTACTGCAGCCACCAAAAATAAGCTGTTGGCCACCAGATGTTCCCAGACAACCTTCCTCTGGTTGGACCCATGTCAGGTTGTCTTCTACCACTTTAATACATGTATTTCTTTATTCTATAATACAGTACTGTACAGTCACTTTCCATGGTTTCTGTACCAAAAATTATATGACAGAGAACTGAAAAGGAAATTAATGTATATTTAGAATGATACCTTTATACCAGTGGTTCGTAATCTGGGATGCTCACACCCCCAAGGGGTAGAACACCACTGTCCTAGGAGTGTGAGGATGCTGTGATCAAGTATGGTGAATTTGGGGGAAAGATATGAAGATCTGAGTAACAGGTATGTACTCATTTTTGTTTGAATTCACTGTGTTACTCAGTTAAAATGTACTTGCAGTAATTAATTTTATATTATTAAGTGTTTGTATCTATACAGCTAATGAGTTATTGTTTGAGCATATTGTAGATGTCAGCCAGGAATGAAGCAAATTAGTGAATGCAGTATTTACGTCAGTCCTACAAAATATACAATTTATGAAGAATTACAGTATTACATTTTCTTGCCTCCTATAAAAAATCTTGTGAATTATTTGAAGTGAGAAGGGAAGGAAATGGTAAACTTATACATGCAACCAAACCTTCAGTCAGAAGTAAGGAAAAAATCAGTTACTCTAGCCTATACAGGAGAGCTCTGTACATTTTTTTTTCTTATTTGGGGGTGGGGTGGGGTGGGGTGGAGAAGAGGTGTATTACAAGGTATGTAATGAAGCATACGATAAGCAAGTTGGTATTGCTGCACTTTTTTCTTTACTTTATCCATCTTTATTTTTTAAGGCTCATATTCTGATCAAAAGGCCAAAAGAATGGCAGCACAAGCTCTTTCTGCAGATATATTTATAGTGTCTGGCGTCTGCAAAACACTGCATGCAGCCATGTACCTCTTCGTTGACACCTTTCTAGTTTCTATTGACCCAAGTGACCATGTTGAAGTCCGAAAAGCGGCGAAAGCTCGCGAAAATATTGCCCGTGTGAGGCAGGTATTGGAATATCTAGGATTAAAGAGGGTATATGGTAAAATTAGAAAATGGCATGTGATTTTGTTTGGTACAGAGAAAGAGAGAGAGAGAGGAAAGTAGAGTAATAAATAGATATGTTTGTGCTATAGGTTTAGGGCTTTGGGCGAGAATAATGGCGGCATCATTATCATTGGCAACACTGACTCTCACCTCTCCAATACTCATTTTAAGGTAATTACCCTATATTAGCGTAAGTTTGATGTATTTAAGGTAAAGTTTTGACCATCTTAGGTAAATTGCCAGGAAGCGGATGGAGACGGCTGGCGAGTTGTTGATAATTTGTCTTGTGATTGGTGCAGCCAGCCAGCACCTCCAGTAAGCGCCTCCCTCATTGGTCCATCATTCCTCCCCCCCCCCCCCTGCCCAGCGTGCCGCGCTCTTCAACAACAGCTGACAAAGTTAAACGTAAACAAACTGAGAGCATAGCCATGGCGGGAGTGAATTCGCCTTTTTTTAAATGTAATTACTGTAACAAGGACTTCACAACAAACAGTTACAGGAAAGTGCATGAACAGAAATTACACGGTGTATGTCCTAAAAGGAAAGAGTTAACCGGCTGATTCTTCCTTAGTATGCAGCATTTGTGATAAGGTTTTTACACATGTTAGCAACAAGAGAAGAGAGCCCACGAGCGGAATATACACGGTGTAAAACTTCCGTCTAGATGTAAAGATGACGGTAGATCTACTTTGGTTAAATGCAAAGAGTGCAATGAAGCCTACCCAACACTTAATAACTACCGAGAACATCTTGTACAACATCACATTGAAGCCCACAAAACTCACCATGAGTTCACCTCTGAAAAAGGTAAGCTTGAGGATGTTAAAAGGTAATGTTAGATGAGTAATACTTTATGAGAGCTCTGCCTCAATTTTTTGCATATGCATGAAAATATATAAAATGTGGCAAAAATCCATGTGGACCTCTTGTAAAGAATTAGGTATTATTACAGAATAACTGGGTTTTCGGCTAGGCTGGAGCAGTATCACCACATTAGGTTAGGTCCTAGAAATTTGCCCCAGTCACTTTATGATAGTTTACACTGGTTATACCCGGTAGTTTGCCCAGGTTAGGTCCGGTAGTTTACCCAGGTTAGGTCCCGGTAGTCTGCTGTGGTCTAGGTTAGGTTAGGTCAGGTCAGACTAGTTTCCAAATTATGTTTGTATTTAAAAAACTAGGCATTTCCGAGAGAAACACCATAGATGAAAAGTGTCTTAGAATGGTCCAAGATAGTGGATAATGATACTAATATATACAATATAGTGAACCCAGGTTTTCTGTAAATTTACCAAGAATTACCATGATATATATGTACATATAATATGGTAAAGACAGTAGGAAAATTTTTGTTTCGCCAGAAAATTGGTTAGGCCAGGTCAGGTCAAGTCACGTAAAAACAAAGTTATCTCCTCACAATATTTTACAGCCTGTTCTACCACTGTTCACTATGCAAGCATTGCACCACGTATATATTTGACTTTAACCTAAGTACATGTTCTGTATACTATTTTTTCTCCTTGCAGAATTCTTGGCATGGAAAGGTTCTATAGAAATGGATGTAGGAGTTAACTACACAACTCATGGTGGATCCTGGAAGTCCAGTGAAGGAAAAAAACAGATCTTTTACTGTCGAAGATCTGGTGAGAAGTCGTCCACAAAGACACAAGATACTTCAGAAAAGAAACGTACTGAAAAAAGCCAAGATATATACTGTACAGTATCATTTTCCTCTTTGAATGTGTCACCTTTACTGCTCATTTGATTCAGATCAGTTTTCTGGGAGACATAGAGGACTGCTGCTCTCTTATCAAGAGAAGAATTTCACTGACATATTAGATTCTAGGAAGTTGTGAGATCATATGTTGAAAGATGATTATAGGGCTGTAGGCCTAATATAATTACAGTAGACTATACTGATCAGCATGTTATTTTCCTTTGGCTCTCAACAGGTACTTGTAAGTTGGGGCTTTATTGCACCTCATCAATGGAAGTTGTGAAAGCAGATGGATGTATTCGTGTAACCTTTTACACTGACCATCATGATCACGAACAATTTCCAAACTTAATTCACATGGTACTGCCCAAGAGTGAGAAAGATATAATTGCAGGTAATGTGACAGTTGACTACACAGTAGTTTTCAATGTTTATAAATGATACCAAAAACAAATAATGGAAGGACACATACCAGTATAGATATTTGAGTCAGATGTTTTTAAATATAAATACCCATTAAAGTAGAATTCTGTACAAGAATGGGTCACTACTTGATATATGTACTGTACAGTACTTTATTGAACTAAAGGCAAATGCTGTATTCTATAGGTTTAGATTTAAGTATACAGTACTATATTTCATTCTACTGTACAGTACTAGAGATTGTAATTTTGTGTCATATTTTCACAAGGAATTGCAGTATTCAAACATAAATGCATAATTCTTTATGTTTAAGAATTTATACAGACTACTTAAACTGATATATTTATGTTTTTTCTATGTGGTATAGTACTTTAATATCTATGATCATCTTATTTCTTTTTAGCAAGCAAGAGCTCCTCATGTTCACAGAGTAAGTTGGAATTAATTAATACCTGAATGCAATTTCTGCAATGTATTCTTTTGGCTGGATGAAGATGGTGGTGCACTTTTAGATTAATTTTACATTGCTGTGCTATATTCTAGTTGTAATATGGTTTATGTGATTTACTATAGTTGCTACATAAGGCTGCATCTTATTCTATATATTGGGACTGCATTAAGCTTATGATCTTGTACAGTAGTTGCATGTGAACCTCTGGCTGTGAATTGATTGTTTGACATCATCTAGAACATTCTCCTCCTTTTGGTGCATTTTTAGATTAAGTTTACATTGCTGTGCTATATTTTTATGGTAATATGGCTTATGAAATGTACTGTAGTTGCTACATAATACTGCATCTTATTATGTCAATTGGGACTGCTTTGAGCTAAATGGTTGTGCATTACAATCAGTATCTTATGCTAGTTTTCAAGAAAGAGATATTTTATTGTGTGTTCTTAACCATAAAACTGTATACAATACTGTAAATTGTCCAATAGATTATTGACTGACTAATAGTGTACTTTACAGTACCTGTACTGTATATATATTTGCCAGAACTAGTTGCTGTTTAAATCTGCTAGTTCTTTACTTTATTATTTTTTGTTGCTACAGGTATACACAAAACAAAATATTTTTAATACATAACAATACATATTACTGTATACTATACATAAATAAGTTAGTGTATAAATGGATTATCACTTTTGTATAATTATGGTCAAACTAATTAAACAGATTAGGCTGCAAAATTATTGTCATTATTATTATTATTATATAATATTTTTATTAATATAATATTAATAATATTAATATTTATTATTATCATCACTATTATTAATATTATCGTTATAATAATAATAATATTATTATTACTACTACTATTATTATTTTTATTGTTGTTGTTATTATTTTTATTATTATTATTATTATTATTATTATTGTTGTTGTTGTTGTTATTATTATTGTTGTTATTATTATTATTATTATTTTTATTATTATTATTTTTGTTATTATTATTATTATTTTTATTATTATTATTGTTGTTGTTATTATTATTTTTATTATTATTATTTTTGCTCTTGTAGAATAATGAGAGGGAGATGACAGTGGCAGCTGTCGATGGCTGTGTGGCGGCTGTCGATGGCTGTGTGGCGGCTGCTGATGGCTGTGTGGCATCTTGATCCATCTACACACACAGCCACCAATCCAATGGAGTGTCAGCCGCCAATGGAGTCACAGCCGCCAATGGAGTATCTCAGCCACTACACACAGCCGCCACACACAGGTTAGGTCCCAGTACTTTGTCCAGGTTAGGTCCCGGTAATGTTTGTGTGTGTGTGTGGAGGCTTCTGATTTCTCCAAACTATTCCACAAAACAACCTCCTTCCATATATGTGTGTGTGTGTTGGAGAGAGGGTGTGTGTGTGTGTCTGTTAGAGAGGGAGAGAGAGAGTGGGTGTGTGTGTGTTAGAGAGAGAGAGAGAGTGGGTGTGTGTGTGTTAGAGAGAGAGAGAGAGAGAGTGTGTGTGTGTGTGCCTGCCTCATCTTTTATTATATTTTTTTACATACACTCTGCTCTCTTTTTATGTGAGTTTAAATTATGTGAATTTGAAATAGTGTGTATCATGAAAAAAATTAAATAAATGCAATTTCCAGTAACTGTTAAAATAACGTGAACCATTAGGCTCCATTTTCAAGTTAAAGTACCATTATTTCTTATGGAAATGCACAATTTACTTTATGCAAAATTCACTTTATGTGACACAACCCTTCACCAACCTATAATGTAATAAAAAAACACCAGTGTATATATATACATACACACATACAGGCATTCACTTTATGCGACCCCTTCAGGAACCTAACCTATAATAAAAAAAGACCACAGTGTACCTATATACATACATACATACACACATACAGGCATTCACTTTATGTGACATAACCCTTCACCAACCTAACCTGTAATAAAAAAAGAGGAGAGTGTATTTGTTTTCACAGATGTCCTTCACTTAATCAAGCTGATAATGAACAATTTCATACACTCTGGTTTTCAGTTATTAGAAAAGCATTACTGTTTTTTTTTATTACATTATAGGTTGGTGAAGGGTTATGTCACATAAAGTGAATGCCTGTATGTGTGTATGTATGTATATATATACACTGTGGTGTTTTTTTATTACATTATAGGTTGGTGAAGGGTTGTGTCACATAAAGTGAATTTAGGCATAAAGTAAATTGTACATTTCCATAATAAATAATGGTACTTGTATGTATGTTTGTGTGTGTATATGTGTGTTCTAAGGATAGTGTGTGTGTGTATGTATGTATGTATGTTTGTGTGTGTGTGTATGTATGTTTGTGTGTGTATATGTGTGTTCTAAGGATAGTGTGTGTGTGTATGTATGTTTGTGTGTGTATATGTGTGTTAGAATGATAGTGTGTTTATGTGTGTGTTATCATACTAATTATACTGTATGACTTATTGAATATACAGTTTGTATGTACATGTAGGCCCTATGTATGTAGCTTGGGGAAAAATAATTTGAAGGACTCATTTATTCATTATTTTTTTAGTTTGTATGTATGTATGTATGTATAGTATGTATGTATGTATGTAGCTTGGGGGAAAAAATAATTTGAAGGACTCATTTATTTATTTTTAGTTTGTATGTATGTAGGAATATTTTGTACTCAAAAACACACAAAGGTTTTAATACTAATTATTTTTTTTATTTTACAGATGTGAAGAGAGAGAGAAGGAGAGAAGAAAGGAAGGAAGGAGGGAGAGAAGAAAGGAAGGAGGAGAAGAGAAGCCATCACTCAGATTAAACTTTAATTAAGGTAAGGTAGTAATATTAATTTAAAGTGACAATAGAAGCCATCACTCAACACATTAAAAAGTTAATTAAGGTAGTTTGAGTTAAGTCATTTTAATTAGTTAATTAATATAAAATTAATCCTTTAATTAAACCTACATTGAGAATAATTATCCAGAATTAATAGTAAATTTTATAAGTTGATTTGTTAATCTATTTCTGTATTAATAATAATAATAATAATAAAAATAATAACAATAATAATAAAAACAATAATAACAATAGTGATAATAATTTGAAGGACTCGTTTATTTGTTATTCTTATTAGTTTGTATGTATGTTAGAAATATATTGTACTCAAACACACAAAGATTTAATACTAATTAATCTATTTATTTTACAGGTGTGAAGAGAGAGAGAGAGAAGAGAACACACAAGAAAGCAGAACACAGAGGAGAAGAAGAGAACAAGAACACACAGAGGAGAGAAGAAGAACACACAAAGGAGAGAAGAAGAGGAGAACAAGAACACACAGAGGAGAGAAGAAGAAGAGAACAAGAACACACAGAGGAGAGAAGAAGAAGAGAACAAGAACACACAGAGGAGAGAAGAAGAAGAGAACAAGAACACACAGAGGAGAGAAGAAGAAGAGAACAAGAACACACAGAGGAGAGAAGAAGAAGAGAACAAGAACACACAGAGGAGAGAAGAAGAAGAGAACAAGAACACACAGAGGAGAGAAGAAGAAGAGAACAAGAACACACAGAGGAGAGAAGAAGAAGAGAACAAGAACACACAAAGGAGAGAACAACAACAACAGTTAAAGTTAAAAATAAAAACCATATATTATTATTATATATATTTTTATTTACCTCTTACATATATAAACATAAATATTATTCTCTCACCTGGTGAAAATATTAATTAATTTTTACCTGTAAGGGTGTAGGGTTCAATTAAATTTTGTTGATGTTATAATAATAATTGTCTGTCTGTGTGTGTAAGAGAGATAAATCACTCCCTCTCACACACACACAGACATATTATTATAACATCATAATTATTTACATACTTAAAAGAGTGTAGGGTACAAGTCAAAATTATTGATGCTATTATATTATTTGTCTGTGTGTGTGTGTGCGAAATATATATATATCACTCGCACACAGACAGACAATACAATATAATACCATCAGTGATAATGTATGTGTGTATGTGAGAAATACATACACACACACACAGTCAGTCAATAACTCACATTAACTGGTAGCAGTAGTGATGATAGTGGTTATTTTTCTTGTAAAACCAAATCTGTAAATAAAATACAAATGAATTAATTTATGGATGGTACAAATGAATAAACTATTATAAAATTACTACATTTATACAACAATAATAAAAATAATAATAATGTCAGAAGAGTAAAAACAAAGTTGTAGTTGTTGTTGTTTATGAAGTTGTCTCCTCTTCACATCTGTAAAATAAATAGATTAATTAGTATTAAAACCTTTATGTGTGTTTGAGTAAAAAATATTCATACATACAAACAGACAGACAAACTATACATACATACATACAAACTAAAATAATAATAATAATAAATAAACGAGTCCTTCAAATTAATTTTTTCCCCCAAGCTACATACATACAAACTATACATACATATATACAAACTGTATATTCAATAAATCATACTGGACAATTAGTATGATAACATACTATCCTTCAAACATACACACACACACACATACATACACACAACAACAAATACAACAATGTAATACCATAACCACTTAAAGTTGTTGTTGTTCCTCAAGTTCCACAACTCTATAACAAAATACAACCTATATTAAATTTATAACATTTAATTTAGAACCTATTTAATTTATGAATGACCAAACCTAAGTGAAGAAATATATTAAGATTAATTCTATGTTTCTTGTCTCTATAACAATTCTTTAATAATAAAATACAACTCTTTTAATAACAAAATACAACCTATTAATAATTAAATAATAATAATAATAATAATAATAATAATAATAATAATAAAAATAATAATGATAATAATAATAATGATGATAATAATAATAATAATAATATTAATAAATCCCAGACCTTCCAATTCACCAACATAAGAATATCTGGAGTAAATTATTCCTCCAAACTATTCCAGGCAACAGAACACCATTATTTTTATTCATGTGGTTCTGTTTCCTGGCATACTTTGGAGGAATCAAGGTACTCCAATGTAACTGTCTGTCTGTATGGGCAGGAAAAAAATTATTCTCCTTTCTACTATTATCATTATTGCTATCATCCGCTAACTGTGCTATTAAACAGACTATCTGCTAGTATCAATAGCTGCGGAATTTTATGGGCTATTTTTTGGAATAATCGGAATTAATTTAAACCATTCCAGTCAACCAAAAAACTCCAAAAACAAAAAAAGAAATTTGATCAAACTTGGTCCAAACAGGAAAAATGGAATCGACGTTATTGCTATCATCCGCTAACTGTGCTATTAAACAGACTATCTCCTAGTACCAATAGCTGCGGAATTTTATGGGCTATTTTTTGGAACAATCTGGAGTTTTTTGGAAGCACCCAAATCAACCAAAAACAAACCAAAAATTTGACAGGAAAAAAATTATTCTCCTTTCTACTATTATCAATATTGCTATCATCCGCTAACTGTGCTATTAAACAGACTATCTGCTAGTACCAATAGTTGCGGAATTTTATGGGCTATTCTTTGGAACAATCGATAGTTTTTTTAAAATGCCTAAATCAAACCAAATTCACAAAAAACAATCCAAATTTTTTACACGAAAAAAATTATTCTCCTTTCTACTATTATCATTATTGCTATTATCCGCTAACTGTGCTATTAAACAGACTATCTACTATAGTGTGTTCACAACTTTTGTTCCTTTTGGCCTCTTATGCTTAGATAGATAGAGAGATAGTTAGATAGATACCCTGTATGTGTAGGCTACTAATAAAATATTATTATTATTATTATTATTATATAGACATTCATATATACATAAGAGTGACATATATATCAATATGTGCTAAGTATTATGCATTTATTATTATAATAATAATAATAATAATAATAATAATAATAATAATAATAATAATAATAATTATAATAATAATAATAGTTATTTAAATTATTGGTAAATTTACAGTAAACCTGGGTTCAGTAAAACGTATATATTAGTATGTTTTACCACTAATTAGGACCATTCTAAGACTATTTTCTTCAATGGCGTTTCTCTCGGAAATGCCCCGTTTTCGAGATATGCCCAGTTTTCATACCCCATACAAACTTGGGGGGAGAGCCTGGGAATACAGGGTTTTGAGTGGGGGAAAACACACTGTACACTATGGCGTTGACTTTATAATATGTAATTGTCTTAAATAAACACTTGAAACCGGAAATAAAAGCGAAATAACAAAGTTTTCGAGACCGATACAATAAAATACAATTATAGCCCAAACAGCAGCGTTACAACACGTGTTGGCTTGGGTTGGGCTAGATATTCAAATCAAATGCTTATTTTGGGAATTAGTATTACCTAACCTGACCTGACCTAACCTAACCTAGACCATGACAGACTACCGGGACCTAACCTGGGCTAACTACCGGGCCTAACCTGGGCATAAAACCGGTATAACAAAAAAACACAGTATTCCCAAAACAAAATATAGCCAATACAGCCACAAGTGGCGTGAATATTACAACATTTGCAACACTGATAGTGTTTTCCCCCACCCAAAACCCCGTATTCCCAGGCTCTCCCCCAAGTTTGTATGGGGCATGAAAACGGGGGCATATCTCGAAAACTATTCATTTCTAAGAGAAACAAAGTTAAGAAGTGTATTATAAAGGCAACGCCATAGTGTACAGTGTGTTTTCTCCCACCCAAAACCCTGTATTCCCAGGCTCTCCCCCCCAAGTTTGTATGGGGTATGAAAACTGGGCATATCTCGAAAACGGGGCATTTCCGAGAGAAACGCCATTGAAGAAAATAGTCTTAGAATGGTCCTAATTAGTGGTAAAACATACTAACTTAATATATACGTTTTACTGAACCCAGGTTTACTGTAAAAATACCAAATTATTCTCTCTCATATATATATATATATATATATATATATATTACGGTGATGGATTTCTGGACCCCCACACAAGCCATGTGGAACCCTCTCTCACACACCAAACCACCACTTGTATTTGTTACTCCAACCACACACACACACACACACACACCACAGTTACTCACACCAGACACCATCGATAAAATACTAGATTCAATGCTTGAAATTAACTCACAAATACAAGGGAAGGAAGGGTACACAGTACACACGTCTTGACGCTGCTCTGCTCCAATGTTGACCACGACTGTATGTTTATGTGTGTATGTCTGTATGTATGTCACTTTTTCAACAGAACACACACAATACATACAAACATCTATTTATACACATACATATATTTTTGTGTATGTATGTATGTATATAAATAAATGTATATATGTTTGTATGTATGTATGTATATATATATATATATATATATATATATATATATATATATATATATATATATATATATATATATATATATATATATGTATAATTATAATAATAAATTATTATTATTATTAATTTATCATTATTAATTAAAATTACTTAATACAATATTATTATATTACTGTAAATATAAATAATAAATTTGTTATATATATATGTAATTATTTTTGTTATAAATAATTTTAATTAATAATTGTATTTAATAAATAAATAATAATAATAATAATAATAATTAATAATAATTAAGGAAAAATTATATTAATTAATAATTATCGTTAACTAATGTATAAATAATAATTATAATTAATTATTTTTTATATATATATTGTTATACTAATAAAATATTATTATTATCATTATTAAAGAGAGAGATAGAGAAAGAGAGATAGATAGATAGAGAAAGCTAGAGGTAGAGAAAAAAAGTTAGAGACAGAGAAAGAAAGATAGAGAGAGATAGAGAAAGAAAGATAGAGAGATAGAGAATTAAAGATATAGAGATAGAGAATTATTATTAAAGATAGATAGAGAAAGAAAGAGTGTGTGTGAGAAAGAGAATTAAAGATAGAGATAGAGAGAGAGAAAGTGTGAGAGATAGAGAGAGAAAATGTGAGAGATAGAGAGAGAATTAAAGATAGAAAGAGATAGAGAATTAAAGAAAGTGTGTGAGAGATAGAGAGATAATTAAAGAAAGTGTGTGAGAGATAGAGAGAGAATTAAAGATAGAAAGAGATAGAGAGAATTTATAAGTCCGTCCAAAATAATAATAATAATAATAATAATAATAATAATAATAACAATAACAATAATAATAATAATAATAATGAAGACAGAAAGATAATAATACTGCTATTATTAATAAAAATAGTATGAATAATTATAATATTTATTTTAATATCCTTAATATAATAAAAATACATATATATATATATATATATATCAGGGACAAGTCATGACAAAATCTATTTATCAATCATCGTCTTGGACTCTCCCGTTCTTCATTAACTCTGAATATAATAACAGAAGTGTTGCCTAGAGAGGAGCAGCCTATGTAGGGCAGACTGGCTATTATAAACAAGTCATGAAATTATCCTCGGTGTTATTCTTTAGTTATTTTTTCCACATTCAAAATTGAATTTTGTGACTAAATAAACTTTCCAGCAAAATCAACGTGATAGAGATAACAAACATGGTAAATTTCCTTGTCTGCTTTGTAGGTCACATCTGCCAGTAAAACTACAGAGGAAGTTAGATACAGGTGAGAAGGTATTCATAGAATGTGAAAGTGGTGAAGTACACGGGTATGAGAAAGGAATGTCCACACAAAGGTCAACCAACCTTTGGTGAAGGAGCAGGGTGGGTGCATGGGGTGCAAGTCTACCAACAACAATAATTCCTATAGTAAAAAAATCGTCTGGTATTAAATTGTGTGTATTTTTGGTACAACCAGCTGCATAAATTGGTGTCCATTTTGTGTATCTTTTAACTTAATACAAATATGACCAAAGAGATGCACTCTGAACCAGTTTCTATTTTATACGAGAAGTATATCAGTCAGATCTGCATTCAAAGTGTGTTACTACTGTATATCTCATACATACACAGGAGAAATGAAGCGAATTTGTGCTGCCGACTGTACTGTACGTTGTAGCTGCGTCTTAATTCCCCCAAAGTGTGCAAAGAAACAGGACCAGATTAACAAAAACACAGTGGTGGTCTGTTGCTTGGAATAGCTGAAAGGAATCAATTGTTCCAAATCTATTACTATACATACGGTACCCCCTTATTAATTTTTAACCCCCGAGGAAACCAAGCCTGAATCATCCCTCCCTGGCTAAGAAAAATACCTTACAAAATACGGAAATAATATAATGGGGTTACTCATATAATAGTGTTACTCATAGGGTTACTCATATAATAGTGTTACTCATAGGGTTACTCATATACTCATATACTCTTATCATATACTCTTGATGATGGAACCAAGAACAAGAAGAAGAGGAAAGGCAGGAAGGGGAGAATATATGGAAAAAAGAGAAGGAGGAAGAGAGAAGGAAGGAAGGAAGGGGGGAATTGGAGATATATGGAAAGAAGAGAAGGAGGAAGAGAGAAGGAAGGAAGGAAGGGGAGAAGATAGATAGAAGGAAAAGGAGAGGCGGAAGGAAGTGGAGAAGAGGAAATAGATGGAAAGAAGAGAAGGAGGAAGAGGAGGGACGGAAGGAAGTGGAGAAGAGGAAATAGATGGAATAAAGAGAAGGAGGAATGGAAGGAAGGGGAGAAGAGGAAATAGATGGAATAAAGAGAAGGAGGAAGAGGAGGGATGGAAGGAAGTGGAGAAGAGGAAATAGATGGAATAAAGAGAAGGAGGAATGGAAGGAAGGGGAGTAGAGGAAATAGATTGATAGAAGAGGAGGGATGGAAGGAAGTGGAGAAAAGGAGACAGATAGTATACAAAGAACAGGAGGAAGAGGGAAAGAAGGAAGTGGAAAACAGAAGATAGATATATGGAAGGGAGAGAAAAAGAATGGAATGGAGGAATGATGGGAGATGAAAATAAAGAAGAGAGATAAGGACAGTGGAAAGAAAGGAGAAAACTGTCAAGAGAGAGAGAGAGAGAGAGAGAGAGAGAGAGAGAGAGAGAGAGAGAGAGAGAGAGAAGATCCGGGTAATTATCATCAGTGTATTTCCTATTCAAAATTTACAGGCCGTGACTGAGAGAGAGAGAGAGAGAGAGAGAGAGAGAGAGAGAGAGAGAGAGAGAGAGAGAGAAGGAGAAAGAAGGTGAGAGAAAGTGACAGCTAGGTGGGTACACATGGAGAGAAAGTATGGCGTCTATAATGAGAGAGAAAGAAAGGTGGGGGGTAGGGGAGCCGGGGGGGGGGGGAGATAAAACGAAGGGGAAAAGAGAGAAAGCTTTAAAGAAAACCCAAAAGAAGGGGAAATGAGAGAGAGAGAGAGAGAGAGAGAGAGAGAGAGAGAGAGAGAGAGAGAGAGAGGTGAAAGTTTGAAGGTAGGGAGGGGAAGGAAGGAAGGAAGGAAGGAAGTAGGAAAGTCAAAGGCATGGGTATAGTATAATTAATAAAGATAAAAAAAACAAAAAACGGATGAATTTGAGATGGAGAATAAATTTAATGAGGAAGAGGAGGAGAAAGATTTGATGAAACGATAGAAAAATAGATAGGGAGAGAGTGATGGTGGGGGGGGGGGGAAGGGAGGGATTGAGGAAGACAGTTAGTTATAGATAGATAGGAAAGGTATGAGGGAAAGGGGGGTGGGGGAGGGAGATAAAGGGGGGTTGGGGGAGGGAGATAAAGAAAGGGAGGGACCAGTTCGAGGTGTAAGTAAAACCCCTCCCTCATTCTCCCGGCAACTCCCAGCTTGAACGGACCTGCCTCGCTCACGCTCCCACTCTCACACGCACACACAGCCAGACACAGCATACGAAAGAAAGCACGGACGGAGAAGGGAGAGAGAGAGAGGAACCGACAAGAGAAGGGAGAGAGAGAGAGGAACCGACAAGAGAAAGGAGAGGAGCAGAGAAATAGACAGAGAAAGGAGAGGAGCAGAGAGAGACAGAGAAACAGGAAGTGAAATATAGACAGAGTTATGAAACAGAGACATTAAAGAGAAGAAGAGGTGAATACAGACAGACAGACAGTGACGGAACAGACAAGACACAGAGAAATTTAGTGACAGACAGAAATTGAACGAAAAATAAAACGACAAAAGTTTTTCCTCGTCTATCAATTATTGTCGTGCCTTTAAAAAAAAATTGCAAGACATTATTATTTACGAACACTACCGCACACTGACGGATTCTATTAAGTTGGTATAAATTTCACAGTATAATATTAAAAAGAAATCCACCATCCAAAACTATAGTAACTAAATCTCAGTGGCTGTATAAGGAAGGAAGGAAGTAAGGAAGGAAGGGAGGAAGGGAAGAGAGGTCAACAACACAAGGTAGACCCAATGACGCAACTCTAGTCCACTTGCTCCACCCACGACGACCACGACGCAATGAAAAAGGTAAGTAAAGACTGACCAACCAACCAACCAACCTTACATCAACCTGCATGTGTGAAATGTGATGCTTGTATTCTTATCCTACGACTGCAATTCAACCTCAATCATATCTTATATATTTTTATTCTAATACTGAACTTCAACCTTAAACATATTTTATACATTCTTATTCTATGACTGCAATTTAACCTTAAACATATCTTATATATGTTTATTCTACGACTGTAATTCAATCTTAAGCAAATCTTACTGTATACATTCTTATTTTGTATACGACTGAAATTCAACCTTAATCATATCTTATTAATTCTTATCCTACGAATGCAATTTAACCTTAAACAAATATTACTGTATACATTCTTATTCTACGACTAAATTCAACCTCAAACATATCTTTCACATTATTAGGCCTATTATTAGTATTCTACAACTGAAATTTAACCTCAAAGAAATCCTTCACATTATTATGATTATATTTCTACAACTACATCTCAATCTTGGTCAAACCTTACATATTATTATTATTATTATTATTATTATTACAAATCAACCTCAATCAAATCTTATACGACTAAGTTAAAATGACACTACCTCCATCACCATCATCTGTAATGCCTAACACACCAATTTATTTCCTCCATTTTCCTTATTGACTTCCTTTTAACTTCAATACACAGCTATGGAAATATTTACACGTATAGTACCAAACCAGACATAAGGCACTGGTAATGTATTAGAATTATTGTACAGTCACTCATTCATTCATTCATTCATTCATTCACTCATTCATTCATTCATTCATTCACTCATTCATTCATTCACTCATCCATTCATCCATTCACTCATTCATTCATTCATTCATTCATTCATTCACTCATTCATTCATTCATTCACTCATTCATTCATTCACTCACTCATTCATTCATTCATTCATTCATTCATTCATAACCTTTTTTGTCTTGAGATGACTGTTTGTAAAGAGAGAGAGAGAGAGAGAGAGAGAGAGAGAGAGAGAGAGAGAGAGAGAGAGAGAGAGAGAGAGAGAGAGAGAGAGAGAGAGAGAGTTACATAGAGTTACATAGAATCACAGACCACAACAGACCTTACGGTCCACACGGGGTGATCTGATTAGAAGGTTACTGGTAGAGAATGAATATCTCCCCAGTGATAGTCGTAGGTAAGGATAGCAAAGTAGAAGGCTCTCTCCCCACCCTCCAATCCCTCCGGCCTGAGCCGTACTGGAAATAAGTTAGGAGTCAGAACCTTGTGGAGTTGGTAGAGAAAACTCCACAAGGAAATTTTATAGGAAAGATAGAAAGTAGTTGAAATTTGGCTAACTTGCCACCTGTAATGGGCAAAAAATTATTCATTAGTAAACATCGAAAGTCGGGGATTAGATGCAAGGTGTTTATCAAGGCGACGTTTGAAGCTATCTACTGTGTTACATTCTATTACGTTACGGGGAAGCCCATTCCATAAGTTGACGACTCGGTTAAAAAAGAAATTCTTGGATTCGTGTGAGTTAAAAGATTTACCTATGATTTTACAGCCATTACCTCTCGTGTAGTTTGATTGATCGATATTGAAATATTTGTTGCAGTCCATATTGTCTATGCCTTTGATTATTTTGAATACCTGGATTAAGTCGCCTCTCAATCTACGTTGTGCTAATGGGAATAGATTCAATTTATTTAGCCGCTCTTCATACGTTTTGTTTCTTAGACATGGTATCATTTTAGTAACTCTACGTTGGACTCGTTCCAACTTTACTATATCTTTCTGGTAGTACGGGCACCAGGCTTGGACACAATATTCCATAAGGGGACGGACCAAGGAATTATACAAAGTGAGGATTGTATCTTTAGACTTATACTCGAATGCTCTGCCAATAAAGCCGATAGTTTTATTTGCTTTCTTAATTACTTCCGTACATTGCTGACTGGGTTTTAGGTTACTTGATATTGTGACCCCTAAGTCTGTCTCTTGATCCACGCTTTTAATTTGATTACCATTTAACGAGTAGTTTGCAGTTACGTTACGATGTCCGATATGGAGTACTTTACATTTATCTGCATTGAAGGACATTTGCCAAGTTTTCGCCCAATTCGACAATTTATCGAGATTATCTTGCATTTCTTTAGTTTGTGCGTTAGTGAGTACTGTATTAGCAATTTTAGTGTCATCGGCAAACTTCGATATTATGCATGAGAGACCTTCATCTATATCGTTTATGTAAACTAGGAAAAGGATTGGGCCTAAAACTGACCCTTGTGGCACCCCGCTCGTAACGCCAGTCCAATTAGATGATTTACCATTTATTACCACACGTTGTTTACGGTTTCTTAGCCAGTTCTCTATCCATCTTACGGTGTCGCCTTGGATTCTGTGAGATTTTAGTTTACTTATTAAACGTTTATGGGGAACTTTGTCAAAGGCTTTTTGGAAATCTAGATAAATTATGTCTACTGCTTTACTCTTATCATATTCGTTAAAAATGTCATTTAAAAAGTCTAATAGATTCGTTAGAGAGAGAGAGAGAGAGAGAGAGAGAGAGAGAGAGAGAGAGAAATGAAGGAAGGAAGATAATATTTGAAGATAAGGAAAGTTGAATATAAACTTGAACATATAGGAGAAAGGGAGAGAGAGAGGGGGGGGGGGGTAAAAGAAAGAGAATAAACAAATAAACAAGAACACATACATGAGAAAATTATGTACAAAACCAATTTATACTTTGCCTATACCTACCTCCCTAATTATTAACTATATAAATCTACCTATCTACCTACATTATCTATCTACTTACTTACTTACCTACCTATCTATTTACATGTCTCCTTATACAAGTAACTATACAAATCTACCTACCTACCTACCTACATTATCTATATACTTACTTACTTACCTACCTACCTACATTATCTATCTACTTACTTACTTACCTACCTACCAACCTATCTACTTACATGTCTCCTTATACAAGTAACTATACAAATCTACCTACTAAGTCTTACCAACCTACCTTATCAATCTATTTACTTACCTACCTACCTACTTACCTACAGTATCTACTTACATGCCAGCTTATACTTATTTCATCTCAATACACACACACACACACACACACACACACACAACTCAGCCTGGCCTCCCCTCCCCTCCCCTCCATTCCCTCCGCCCCTCCCTCCCCTTCGCCCCCCCCCCTCCCTCCGCCCCTCCCTCCCCTTCGACCCCCCCCTCCCTCCCCCCCCCCATCTTTCTATACCTGTTGGTCTTCTTCTAACGGTGTGTTCTACTCTTCCCTCCCTCCCTCCTTCCCTCCTCCTCCTCCTCCTTCCTTCCTTCCTTCCTCACCTAACATGGTCATCTGTGGACCAATGTGAGAGGCTGTGTGTAATACCTTGCAGTTTCCGGTTTTAAATCTACATGGATGGCATTACTTTCTTTTTACCTTTTTTTCTTTTATTATTTTTATTTCTTTCACTTTCTTGTCTCACTTGGGTCATTTTTTTGTTCTAATATTTTCTTCCTTCCTTCCTTCTTCCCTTTACTTTCTTGTTTTATTTCCATGTTCTCTCATTCATTTTCTTCCTTCCTTCTTTTTTTTTTTTTTTTTTTTTTGCAGGAAGGTTACGCAAACAGTTATTATGAATGAATGTTTATGAAAATTTTACCATAAGGGGTGGGCCTCGATCGTGATTGGCAACAGTGATAAATGAATGGGAGTTTAGGAGAGATTTGTATCCCATATTTTATTTTGTTTTCCCTCGTTGTTTGTTATTTATCCACCAAATTACAGTCTTAACTAATAATGAGGAAGAATAATAATTAAATTGGCGTCTTTTCCCTTAGATTTGTTTTTCTTTCACAGTAATATAGTTCTTTGGTAGAGGAGGAGGGAGGAGGAGGAGGAATGATCAATTGTCCAACCTATCTATCTATTTATCTATCTCAGTCAGTCCCTACGTATTTCCTGAACTAGCCTATATACCTCCTCCTCCTCCTCCTCCTCCTCCTCCTCCTCTTTCTCCTCCTCCTCCTCCTCCTCCTCCTCATCCTTCACTATTATACTGTAGAAAATAAATAATCTTACTGAGTGGGTTGGCTGGTTGTTTGGTTGTTTGTGTGGGTCTGTTCCTGGTAGTGAATGGTAGTGAGTGGTTGTTTACTGTTGTTGTTGATGATGAAAGGTTGTAGTAGTAGAGTTGTGGTGGTGGTGGCAGAGGTAGGTGTGGTAGTAATTGTATAGTAGTGGTAGTTTGGTGGCAGGGTTGTATTTGTTGCGGGTTTAGGTTGTTGTAGTAGTAGTAGTAGTGATAGTAGTAGTAGTAGTAGTAGTAGTAGTAGTAGTAGTAGTAGTAGTAGTAGTAGTAGTAATTATTGTTGTTGTTTTTGTTGTGGTGGTAGGGATGGTAGAAGTTAGAATGGGTAATGTAATACGTGGTGTTGGTGTTGAATGAAAGGTTAGTGACAGGAATAATATACAGTTACCTTATGTTACTTGACACATCAGGTTACATTGATATTATTAAACAACAGCATTATTATTATGTCTCAGGTCTAGCAGGGGTGTACAGTTGCATACAAAAGTTTCGATAAGAAGGTGACTTAGAAAAAAAAAAAAAACATGACAGCTTCCCTATATAGTAATAAAATAGACTGTATTATATTTTAGTTCAAATGGAAACGCAGGGAAAAATCAAAGAAGGGAAAACGAAGTAGGGTGAAGTAAAGAGTAGACGAAGGACAATAAATATGGGCAGTGTGAAGGGAGAAGGTATAGTGTGAGAAGTGAGAGAAGAGGGAGAGAAATGAGGGTGAAGAGTGAGAAGGAAGGAAATAAGTAAGGAGGGGGGGGGCAGTAAAGACGGATGAAAATGAGGTGGAAAGTAAAGTATGAGTAAATTGTGCATGATATTCGAGTATATAGGAGCTAGGGATGAGTGAGGAGGAGGAAGAGGGTAGTAAAGGTATATAGATGGAGATGAGGGTAGGTAGGTATATAGATGGAGATGAGGGTAGGTAGGCTATATACAGGTAGAAGGATATGACAGGGACAATAAAGTGATGAGATGTAAATGAGATGGGGGTCAGGGAAAATTGGAGGAAATGAGGGTCGAGAGTGAGATGGATGTGAAGTGTAAAAGAAGGAAGGGAGATAGGAAAGAAATAACTGAACATAGATGGAAAATAACATGTTACGAATTAGACGAGCATTCACACAACATTTTTTTTTACTTACTTGGAATAGATAACCAAACGCTTCCTTCCCAAAGTCTTGCCATTCCATAATAACACTCCTGAAACCAAACAAACATGCAGGGTTACTAACTCATACGTACAGGACTGTTTGTATGGTTTGTATTGTTGTGATACAGTATACAAGTACAGTATAGGTGTGTATACGTACAGAAGTATATATAGGTGTGTGTAATTAAGGAAGTACTGTATAAGTGTGTGTGTGTGTGTGTGTGGTGTGTGTGTGTGTGTGTGTGTGTGTGTGTGTGTGTGTGTGTGTGTGTGTGTGTGTGTGTGTGTGTGTATGTGTGTGTGTATGTGTGTGTGTGTGTGTGTGTGTGTGTGTGTGTGTGTGTGTAGAAGTTATACGTCAGTGGGTGTGAGTTTACGAGCATCTTTACTTTTTATTGAATCAATGGAGTAAATGTATTCACTCTGTATATTATATGTGTATCGTCTCTCTCTCTCTCTCTCTCTCTCTCTCTCTCTCTCTCTCTCTCTCTCTCTCTCTGACCTAATTTCCGTACCCTTAGGAATGTCCCTCCCTCCCTCCCTCCCTCCCCTTTCATGCCCCTGTCAGCTATAACTTCTACAACCCCTCCCTTCCTCCCTTCTCTTCTTTCTTCCCTTCCTCCCTTCTCTTCTTTCTTCCCTCCCCTGCCTTCTCTTCTTTCTTCCCTTCCTCCCTTCTCTTCTTTCTTCCCTTCCTCCCTTCTCTTCTTTCTTCCCTCCCTGCCCTCTCTTCTTTCTTCCCTTCCTCCCTTCTCTTCTTTCTTCCCTCCCTACCCTCTCTTCTTTCTTCCCTTCCTCCCTTCTCTTCTTTCTTCCCTCCCTCCCTTCTCTTCTTTCTTCCATCCCTGCCCTCTCTTCTGTCTTCCCTTTCTCCTTGTCATCCCTCCATCCCTCCCGTATTTTTCCCTCTCTCTCGTATTTTCCTCCTTTCCTCTTTCCATTCTCCTTTTCATCCTTCCTCTTTCCATCCCTCCTTTCCTCTTTCCCTTTCTCCTTTTCATCCTTTCCCCTTTCCATCCCTTCTTTTCTTTTTTCTTCATCCTTCATCTCTTTAACTTTTCCCAATAAGTCCTCTATTCTATCTCCATCTTCCTCCATCCTATCACATTATTTTTCCATTTCACTTTTCCTCCTTCATTCCTAACTTTCCTCCTTCCTCCTCCTTCCTTCTCACCTTCACTTCATCACATCTTTACTTGTTTACCGATAACTAAGGCTACACCAGACAACCTTCAAACATTATTCCTCTATATATATTAATTAAAGGATTTACTGCAATCTATATGACCTGTCTACTTTCTCTATCTCTTTTCTATATACTTTCCTACATTCCTTTCTCCCCCTTCCCCCCCTTCCCCTTTCATTTTCTCCCAGCTCAAAACTTCCTTTCCTCACCACCCTACCCAGTCTTCTTGAGTACACACACACACACACACACACACACACACACACACACACACACACACACACACACACACACACACACACACACACACACAGGTAGGCCAGGAATTCCCCCCCCCCTCGACCACATATTCCACTCTTATACCCAACTCTACCCTATACCCTACCCTGCCCTGCTTTCTTTCAGCATATAGTGAGGGTGTGAAGTTCTTTGAGACTTTATGTACATGTTTCACTATTATAACTTATCCAGCCAGCCAGGATTGGAACCCAGTA
>JAWZYT010006401.1:17500-39454 GCA_034508575.1 Petrolisthes manimaculis | reverse complement strand
CTCTCTCTCTCTCTCTCTCTCTCTCTCTCTCTCTCTCTCTTCCTCATACTAAAATTCCCCACTTTTTGTAACTCGTGTTTTTTTTTTTTTTTTGTGCTTGTTTATTTTTATCCTCGCCTCAATATATATTTTTTGTACTTTAAAGAAATAACTGGTTTTAAATTATCAGACATCTAGGACCCACCTCTGTGTGTGTGTGTGTGTGTGTGTGTGTGTGTGTGTGTGTGTGTGTGTGTGTGTGTGTGTGTGTGTGTGTGTGTGTGTGTGTGTCTGTCTGTCTGTCTGTCTCTCTCCCTCTCTCTCTCACACACACACACACGGGCCTTTCCCTCCTTGTCTGGCTGTCAGTCTGTCAGTCACAATGTCTAGTCTGTCTCTGTCTGAGCCATACGTCAAACTCAGCTATTTATAAATTTGCATACGTCTGTACTATGTAAGATTCCCGTTTGAATTTACACACACACACACACACCTACACAAACTTTCTCTATTTAATTTATTCCCTTTCACAATATCTACTTTATTCCCTAGTATATTTGTTTATATTCTTTCTCTATTTACTTTATTTCTTTTTACACTTTCTTTACATACTCTTTCTCTATTTAATTTATTCTTGTTTACACTTTGTTTACATACTCTTTCTCTATTTAATATATTCCTTTTTACACTTTATTTACATACTCTTTCTCTATTTAATTTATTCCCTTTTACAACTGGTATTTTATTCCTTAGTATATTTGTTTACATTCTTTTTCTCTATTTACTTTATTCCTTTTTACACTTTCTTTACATACTCTTTCTCTATTAAATATATTCCTTTTTACAATTTCTTTACATTTTTTTTTATTTACTTTATTCCATCGGTATATTTCTTTACATACTCTTTCTCTATTTACATTATTCTATTCCCTTTTACAATTATTTCCTTACTCACTCTTTTTCTACATTCTATTCCATTGTATTATATTTTCTTTCCCCAGATTTTCTATATTTAACTTCATTCTCCTTTTTATATTTCCTGCAAGACAAAATTTGCATCACATCACCAAACAGACTTATACTTGTGTTCTGATCTATACCTATATGTAATTTATATGTAATTTATATCCTTCCTCTCTCAATGAAATATTTAATACTTAATGAAAACAACTAAATAAAAAACCCTCAAGACTATATTTTGGGCATCAATTCAATACAAAAACAGTAGGACTACTAGAGTTTGTGATAATAATAATAGTTTGAGATGATAATAATTGTTTGATATGATAATAATAGTTTGTGATAATTATAATAGTTTGTGATAATAATAATGGTTTGTGAATATTGACAACACACACACACTCTCTCTCTCTCAAAACACACACACACACACACACACACACACCTTGTTAATACCGGTACTCTCACTACATACCCTTAACCTCTGCCAACACCCTATACCCACAGGCAAGGAGTGTGTGTGTGTGTGTGTAATAAATAGTACGGTATCAAGCGGACCCGGCCAGCCCAAGGCAAATACCGGACAGTAACCGGATTCTTGGAAAGGCAAAAGGTACACACAGTTTGGATTCGGCTTGTAGAATTATTTTGCAGTGACAGAAGATGTAGTAATATAATATACGATGGTAGGAGTACTATTACTACTACTACTACTACTACTACTACTACTACTACTACTACTTCTACTACTATTACCACTACCACTACTACTACTACAACTACTTCTATTACCATCACTACCACTACTACTACAATGACAACGAAATTACAACAACAACAGCACACGACAAACAGGACTTCTAACTTTTATACAGAGGGACAACTAAACAGGCTACATGAAGGGGAGGCTATATAGAGAGAGAAGAGATAGAGGAAGCACTCCATTATAAAAATAGGCTACTACTACTACTACTACTACTACTACACCCTTAATACCTCCATGGGGCTACACAGACCACACACACCAACACACCAACCACTGCAACACCTGGCTCCTGGGTTATGGGGGGTTGGGAGGTGGGAGGGGAGGAGGGTAGGGTGTGTGTATGGATGGAGGGAGGGAGGAGAGAAAGGAGAGGAGGTTGTGAGAGGGAAGGAGAGGAGGTAGTGAGAGGGAAGAAGGGGAGGTAGTGAGATGAAAGGAGGGGAGGTAGTGAGAGGAAAGGAAGGGAGGTAGTGAGAGGAAGGGGGGGGGAGGTAATGAGGGGTAAAAATGGAGGGTATACTGGAGACACCTGGAGCCGAGAGAGAGAGAGAGAGAGAGAGAGAGAGAGAGAGAGAGAGAGAGAGAGTTGAGGAAATGACAAGGATGGAGATAAAGGGAGAGTGGAAGGAAAGGGACGTATGGAAATGGGGAGGATACTGACACTTAGAGAGAGAGAGAGAGAGAGAGAGAGAGAGAGAGAGAGAGAGAGAGAGAGAGAGAGAGAGAGAGAGAGAGAGAGAGAGAGAGAGAGACGCTGGTATTCTTAAAAGTAATTCTTTCCTTACATATTTCTTTCCCTGCTAAGGATTTTTCCTTCCCTTCGTTATACTTAAAGAATTCCTTGGAAGGGAATGAAAAGTTTACACGTTGGTAGCCCTGTGCCTTGGAAAGGATAAATGTGTGTGCGTTTGTACGTCAATTAGCCCTCCGGGCGCAAAATATAAACAGTAAACACAACCACGCTGTACTCAGAAGGTTTTGCTTTATGTGATGAAATGTTTCGTAGCATGGTCAGGAGGAATCAGAAGCCTTCAATTTTTATACACGATCACAGGGTCCTTAATTAAAGAGAATCAGCAACACAACATCAGTCTCGTTTCCTGTAGAAAAACGATGATAATAATAGACTAATAGTGGTATAAATATAGTGGGAAACTTTGTTCACTTTTACTCGTCATAATTTCTTTGTTTAATATTATATCGAGTTGTGACCAATATATCTGGACACTACAATCATTGCTAAGACTAATGGTATTAAAAAAAATTGTATATATTGAATGAAATAATGATAAATAATAAACAAATATATAGCAGCACAAGCAGCATGGTATCAGAGAGGATTAGAGAGGTGTAGAGGTGGAGTATGGAGTCAGGCGAGTATATGGACCAATCAGGAGACACTTTACCAATGACGTATACAACCCAGTCCAACACAAATTTTAAACCGTGTATGGTAGGTCTTTAGAAATTTGAAAGAAATGTTTCATTTATTTACTTAACTCTTTTTCCTTCGGTGATACAATACTGTTGCACGTCTTTCCAATATATTATGATGTTATATATAAAACATCAACAATACAGGATGAAATATAACGAAGGAATAATTGAAGGAAAGGGGTAAAACTTTCCTTCATGTTCCAATAATATACTCGATTCAAGGGAAGGAAAATACCGCCGCGAAGGGACTGGAACCTTTATGAATACCAAATTTGTGATATATTTCTTTCCCGTGTTTTTCAAGGGAAAGATTTTTTTAAGAATACCAGCGAGAGACTTTCCTATACCGTATGTCTGACCCAACAAGTCTTTCAAACCACCAATGTTTTTTTATGGTACAATTCTCAGTGCTTACGTTGTGTGAAGCTGGATCCTATACCCTCACTCACTCACTCACTCACTCACTCCTTACCTTTATTTCTTCCTTCCTTCCCATCCCCTCCCTCCTTACCTTCCCTTCCATTTCCTCATCCCTTCTCGCCTATACTTCTTTTCTGCCATCCTTCCTTCCCATTTCCTATAATTTCCTTCCTTTCCATCACGTACAGTACATACTCCTTCTCTCACATCCCTCCCTGCCATCCTTCCTTCCCATATCCTCATCCCTTCACGTATATATTCCTTCTCTCACAACCACCACTCCCTTCCTTTCCCTTCCTTCATCCCTTCACGCATATATTCCTTCTCTCACAACCACCCCTCCCTCCCTACCATCCTTCCTTCCTTCCCCTTCCTTCACGCCCATTCACACTTCTTTAAACCTTTCCCCTTCTCTTTTCAAATCTCTTTTCCATGATCACACCTTCCTTCCATTTCTCTTTCATCAATACTTGGCTTTCTCAACTTTCTCTTCATTTCACACCTCACATAATTATCACTCATCCTTTTCTTCTTTCCATTACATTCTTCCTTCCTTCTTTCCAATTTCCCTCCATCCCATTCTTCCTTCTTTCCATTTTCCCTCCATCCCATTCTACCTTCTTCTCTCCATCCAATTCTTTCTTCTTTCCTTCCTTCCATTTTCCCTCCATCCCATCTTCCATCAACCGGTTTCTTTCCACCCGTTCCCACTTTCACTTCACCTCTTTCCTTCCCTGTACATACACACACACACACACACACACACACAATGCAGTTCTCTTTCCGCTTCACCAAACTTCATGTATAGTCAAGTCATCAGCATCTTAAGAATTTATTTTATTGGAGGTTAGCGAGTCCTTCAAACATTGCCACGAAACACACACACACACCTACATGAAAGGAGTCTGTTTCATGGCATAGTCAGGAGGAATCAGATCACAGGGTCCCTATTTTAATTCAGCAACTTTTAAATATCTTTCATTTCTTCTTATCCTTTCTTTCGGTGTTATTGACCTTTCCTTTCTCGTTTCTATCATCAATATTCTTTTTGCTTCTTTCCTTCTAATTTTTTTCCCCTCACTGTCTATAAATCCTACAAATCATTCCCATATTACCGTAATTTTATTGTTTCCTTCTCGTGTGTATCTTACTTTCTCTCTCTCAATTATTGTCTCCCTTTCACGTTTCTCTATTCACCTTTCTTCCTCCTTTTCCTTCAATTCCTTGCTATTTATATTTGTCTTGCTTAATCTTTCGCCTTTGTCGCTTTCTCTATCAATTATCGTCTCCCTTTCACGTTTCTCTATTCACCTTTCTTCCTTTTCCTTCCATTCCTTGCTATTTATATTTGTCTTGCTTAATCTTTCGCCTTTGTCTCCTTACTTCAACATTTCTCTCCTTACTTTCTCTTCCTTGTCTTGGTGTCTTTTCTCTTATTCTCTGCATGGCTCTTTCTCCCCTTCTATTTTTCTCTATTTTTCTTTATTTTTAGCTTCACATCTTTATTTTTCCCAACTTTTACTTTCTCTCTCTCTCTACTTCACTCCTTTTATCTCTCTCTCTCTCTTCCTCTTTTTATTTTCCATTCCGTCTTCCTCTTTCCACTCTTTCCTTTCCTCTCTTAATCTACCCTTTCATATATTTTCTTCTATTCCTCATTTATCATAATTATACTCAGCAAGGAAACAAAAGAAAGAAAAGGAAGGGAAAGAGAGGGAGTAAAGGAAATAAAAGAGAGAACAGATAGAACCACAATAAAGGAGAGAGAGAGAATGGAAGAGAGAGAAAATGCAGTGAGGGAGGAGGGAGAGAGTAGTGGAGGGAAAGGGAAGGTGAAGTGGAGGACAGATTAAAAAAAAAAACAGGTGAGACAGGAAGGAAAGAGGGAGGGAGGGAGGGAGGGAGAGAGAGAGAGAGAGGGGGGGAGTAACAGGAGCTGGAAGAGGGGGAGAGGGAGGGGAGGGAAGAGGGAGAGGGAGGGAGATGATGCAGGAGTTGGTAGGGTGGGGGGAGGTAGAGTTAATGGAGGGAGAGTAATGGTAAGGGAGAGTAAGGGAAAGGAGGAGGGGGGTTAACAAGTAGTGGAGGAAAGGAGGAGGGAGGGGGTGGAAAGGAGCGGAGGGAGAGGGAGTAGAAAGAGGAGAGACAGACAGAGAGGAAGCGAAGGATACAAAAATGGAGGAAGAGAGAGAAGGCAAAGGATACAAAAATGAATTGAGGAAAGGAGAGAAAGCAAAGGTTAAACCTAAAAGTCGATAAATAAAAATAAATACAAAATAAAATACAGGAAATTAAGCCTGATAATAGTGATATATGAATGAAGGAAGAGACGAAGGAATGGATATAGGAGAAGGAAGGATAAATGGGAGGGAGGGAGGGAGGGAGGGAGGAAGAATTGGGAGGGACAGAGGTAAGGCACAGTGTACACAATAAGGCAAGTGCTGTATGCCACAATCATAAGATAATAAACAGGTAAACAGACTGCCTGCCTAAGACCCTGTACACAAGATAAGCAGAGGGCAGATATTGGTAATAAACAGTGTGAGTCACAGTGGTACTCATGTGAGAGTAGGGAGAGAGTAGAAAGGAGAGTAGGGAGAGAGTAGAAAGGAGAGTAGGGAAAGAGAGTAAGACTCCGACATAACCAAGGAATGGTCACAAGGAGATATGCCTAATCCACAGATAATATAAACTGATTAATGTAGCAGACTAGGTATGACTAAGACCACGAGGACTATACCTCATGACCACATGACAACCAGACACGTAACTTTCCTACCACATGACCCACGTGGCATCCGGCCACGTAAGCATGACAACACACAGTAATAATTGTATCCAAAGACAACTGACAACTCAAGTGAAATTGTATATAAACAGTGACACTTACCTAATAGGGAGGATAACTTAAACTGTCTCCCAGGGCTATAGGCTTGTCTCCACAGAGAGAGACTATATACATATAAGACCAGGCACATCAGTATCATTCCCTGTGTAGATATAAGTGTATATAAATAAATGTATTAAGCCTTGAATAAGAAACTTGTGAAATCAATTACCTAAGAACACCACTCCGCCGAACTCGCTACCAACAACTAACAACCAACAACCAACAACTCACTACAACAACAATGTACTGTACCAGATTCTTTGAAGAGACTAGAATCAGGACTGGTACATTTTGGTGACAGCGGTGTTTTTGTGCAACATACAAGATTGCAAAAAGGTAGACTTCACGGGAGACAGTGAATAACATAGTTCAAGACAAGTTGAAGATTTTACTTGTAAATTTCTCTCAGGTAATTTCTTCTCACGACCTCTATAAACGAGGGAGATAAACCACAAATTCATCACCTACAAGACACCTACTTCAACATAACTGCAACTAGACCTACAAGGGGACCTCATCTACTTCACAACAATCAAGCATCACTACCCCAGGCGTCCCTGTACGTAAATTCTCTCGTAAGGACAACGCCATCCCTTCATCACTACCCATGAGCGTCCCTGGAACGTAAGGACGTCATCACTTCATCACTACCCATGAGCGTCCCTGGAACGTAGGACAACGTCATCACTTCATCATCTCCATTCTCCAAGCTGACACCTTGTTACGTAAATTCTCTCGTAAAAGGCAAGTCAACATTCATCATCTTCACTCCAAGAACGACTACTAGTGTGTTAGTGTGCGAGCTACTCATCACCACGACTGGCCAGACACCCCACCTAGACGTCAACTCGTCGTCATCATCATCGTTGCAACTAAAGTACTAAAAGTAGGTACACATTACATGTACATTACATTATTTTTCACTTGTCTACGAACATGTTAGGATAAAATTAGGTTTCCTCATTAAAGCCCAGAAAGAAAGAAAAGAAGTGCCAAATTAAAACAAAGTAAAGAATTCTTCCCCATTAATCTAAAGGTATCGCAATAACTTCGAATATCCCTGATAATGATTCAATATCCTCTGAGCTAGATTCCCCTGCCTCCCTAAAAAGTCTCGTTGTGGTGCCAACACATACGAGTACATTTTCTTCTTCTCCAACCATAACCCCATTAAAAACTCAATCTGTCTATTATATCATCCTGTATTATCACTAACAATGACTACTCCTCTACAATCTCCTATCGTCTCTGCTCATCATCTAACAAATACTGATTCCACTGTCTCTTCTATGCTAACTATGAAACTCTTACCTACCACCATTTCTCATGTAAAGCATTTTAAGGGAGATAATCCAAGATATGGGATTTATCTCTTCTTGCGTCATTTGGAGAAGATATTTTGCAAAGCGAATATAGAGCAGGACGAACATAAAATAGCATTGGTAAGAGAGTATATTGCACCGGATAGTCCAGCCAGTTATAGGTTAAACACAAGTGCTTTTTCTAATCCAAAGAATTTAACGTCATATGCCACATTTAGACAGTCACTTATTGATGTTTTGGGGGATGGTAAAGTACATAAATCGTTCTCAAGGGTTCAAAGAATGATTAAAAGAAAGGCAAACAAAATAAATACAAGGGAACTAGCAAAAGCACTTGCATCAGCAGGATCGCTAGAATTATATTCAAAGAAATCTCGCATCATACATCATGTATTACATATTACTCACTCCAGGGATAAGAAGAATTATAATTTTGATACCATAACTCAAAGGGAATCACACAGACAACGTTGCAAACATTGTAACGAAGATAAGCATAAGACCAGTGAATCTGATAGTAATAAATCCACAGGAAATAATGGGAAATCTAAGCATAAATACTGTCATTCACATGAGTCAAATTCGTATTCCTTAAATGAACACATGATCCTTAACAAAAGGAAACAAAGCTTGCACAATCGAAACATGATGTATGAAACGAGACCACCACAATATTAAAGTGGCATCAATAATCACATAAGTAAATAAATACTGCCCTGTCGTCGTAAATACCTATAATATAATAATAATCCCTGTCTAAGTATCACATACTAATATTTCATTAATGATAGACACAGGAACAGCAGTTTCCTTGTTATCGGATAATTCCTTTAACAAATTGTGCAACTTAGATCCCCAGCGGGTTTTATAAACTAAGATTGAACAGGTGATATAAAATTGTCACATATGACAAATAATAAATTAACAGGTATTAGGGACACTAAACCCTTCCTGTACGGTTAGACAAAAACTAACCAATACCCATAATAATATGCCCTAAACATAAAATAATACATTTTAGGTATTAATGTATTTTAATACAGGATTGTCCAGGCCAAAATATAAGTCCATATATATGTATTGAAAAAAAAAAAACAAAACAAAAAACGGGAACGATTACATTATCATAAAGGCCTACTGCAGATAATACTATATTACCACTAAATTTCGTCCATGAATTGAAGGTAGAGCTTCCATCTCATGTTACAACCACATATTAGTGTTCTATCCTTAGTAGAGTCTGGGAAAATAACCTGGGAATGTATCTACTTTCACTAATGTAAAGGATAATAATATTGCTACTATCTATATCTTTAAGAAATCAACTACCAATAATCAGGTAAAGAAAAGGACATATTTATATGATCTGTACAAGATGGAAGTTAGACTAAAAACCACAAGAAATATGATATCAATTTTAACCGAAGAGTTAAAAGATAATCATATAAGGGAGAAACTTAGAAATTTGGTCAGGAGACGGTATTTTCTAATTTATCGTGATAATTTTATTAATATACTAGCCACATATCAAAATGCGATTGCCCTACCTGGTAAAATTTTTAGGAATAACCTATTTATAAATAAGCATATAGGCGACCATACCTTATACAAGACAGAAAATTATAAATGATAAATGAAATGTTGGATGAAAGTATTATTAAGATTTTAACTCCCCCTTTTAACAGTCAAATGTTTTTGGTTTCAAAAATGATGGTGAATTTAAGCCAGTACTTCTTACAGAGATATAATGCTACAAATAAATATAAATATCCCCTCCCTCCTTTAAGGATGTTTCTCTAACATTGCTCAAACAAAACCCATTAAAATTGTTCAGTGGACACTGGCAAATAGCATTATATAATAATACATTTAATACGTCCCATGGTTATTATGAATACATTCGTAGACCATTTGGGTTACGTAATGCTCAATCAACATTTAAGCATATGCTAAATTTTCGTGTTAGTGTTATTAATAACGTAATCATCGCTTAGCTATACAATTTGATTATTTTTCTAATAAGGTACAATCACAATATTTAACAATAAGGAAGGTTAAATAGACATTGCATTAGGTAGGCCTCAAACTTTAAATATATATGTTTCATTATATTACCAGGATATTATAATGATAGGTTATACATTAACCACCACTGGGCTCCATACACAAGCATAAAATACGAACAATGAAAGTAAACTAACGTAAAATCACTCTTGAGTTTATGTTCGTATATAGAGAATCATTATAAAGACATTTTTCCCATTTAACTAACACACTAAATAATCTCCTCAGGAGAGTGACAGATGTGTATGGAAGTCAGAAAAGTTAATAAAGGTTAATTAATGACAGCTCCAATTCATGCATTTCCATATATATAATAATAATAATACATAATAATAATATCACGTGTACAGATGCTTCTTCAGTGACTTAGGCACTGTACTTATGTAAGATATAGCTAAGTTCTACGTCGGGTATCTACTTATGCATAACGAATATTTAATGCACAGCAAACTCGTTACTCTGTAACAGACCAGGAACAATTAACAAATAATGTTAGGGGCAATTCGTACTTTTAGAAAATCGTATTAGGCTATCCTTTACAAATACTCGTGAATCACTAATATATTCTTGGCTTACTATAATCTCAAACCTTAGCGTGAAAATTAGCCAGATATTATCGAACCATTAAGGAATTTCTCCCACATATTGTTATTAACTACCTTCCAGGATGATTATAGATAAAATAACAAATCCCTTAAACAATCATCTTGTCATTTACTTCCGAAGTCACTCATGGACGTGGTAAACATGCATAAACATTAGCAATTCCTATGCTAAAATATACTAAGACATTATTTAACTCTGAGGATGAAAATAATGGACGAGAATTACAGTCACTTAAATAACTTTTCCCTTAATGATAAGATTTTTACAAAAAAAAAAAAAAAAAAAAAAACTTAGTAAAAGTGACTTACAAACCAATGAAAGTGATAAATTAAATAATACTTCCCTCAGTGTTAATTACCCTTTTATCAAAATGCAACAGGACATCCTGGGAGAGAATATCAAAACAATCTCCATATAATATACTATTAACATAAACTATGGGCAGATGAAAAAACATATACAGTATATCGCTCAGTGCGAAACATGCAATGCTCCATGACAGGAATATAATCCTGGACGAATCATGAGACATAATAGGAATAATTCTACTTTCCTTACCAATTACAAATCAGGGCATAAATAAACTATTACCCATGGTTAACCATTTTTCTAAATATTTAGTGGCGGCACCACTACATGATAAAAACCGCAAATAATACGTGCACATATATCTAATCCCAAATTATTTTATGCCTATATACATGTCCCAATATTATAAAGATATCTAATTTCTACGAATTTAAAACAAACGTTTGTATAACCATATCTCCCCATATCTCCCAGCAGCTAATGGTTAATAATACGGCAAAACCGTAAAATACAACAAGTACTTGGTGGCACAGAAACAATGGAAATCCCTCCACATGGAAAGACTGCATCAAAAAAAAAATGACAGTCTATGAATACTACAAAACGTTGAAATAAAAGAAAAAAAACTCCTCAGGAAATACTATATGGCGTACAAAAAAAAAACGTCTTTCATATAATTATATGAGATAACAATTGCCACACAGAAGCCAGGCTACAACAAGGACAACTTCGCTGAACAACAGTGAGTTGCAGTTCAACAATTTCATCATGATGTACAAGCAATTTACGGGCTTGCAAGGAAATAATGCGTAATCGCCTACACAAGCAATTTTCGGGCTTGCAAGGAAAAAAATGCGTAATCGCCTACACAAGCAATTTTCGGGCTTGCAAGGAAATAATGCGTAATCGCCTACACAAGCAATTTACGGGCTTGCAAGGAAATAATGCGTAATCGCCTACACAAGCAATTTTCGGGCTTGCAAGGAAATAATGCGTAATCGCCTACACAAGCAATTTTCGGGCTTGCAAGGAAAAAAATGCGTAATCGCCTACACAAGCAATTTTCGGGCTTGCAAGGAAATAATGCGTAATCGCCTACACAAGCAATTTACGGGCTTGCAAGGAAAAAAATGCGTAATCGCCTACACAAGCAATTTACGGGCTTGCAGGAACAAAATGCGTAATCGCCTACACAAGCAATTTACTGGCTTGCAGGAATAAAATGCGTAATCGCCGGTCTAATAAAGCAAATAATTCAAATGTTCACTCCAGGTGATACATAAAATAATACGGGTACCCGATCGAAGTTTAAAAAAACTTCACACAGTAATATCTTTAGTAGGTAATAAACTAATAATAAAGAATATTTTTACCAGGCGGTTGATATTGTATATGTAAACAGGATAAAGAGATTGGTAAAGCGCGCAAAACCATCCAAAATAAAACCAATCCATATCACTGAAACATAACAATTTCCTCTTCTTAGTAAATTTATCCCTACTATATACTATATACTATATAATGAAATAATCAATTACAAACATAAATCCGATCGGTTTACTATGAAATAAAATAATATTTCTTTTACAGATGTGGCCCAAATCAACCAAAATGGATAATAATTTTGTCTCTACTCTCAACAGCTCCAGGCTCAGACGAGGAACACAACGCAGTACAGATGACGTCTTCAATCCGAGAGCTCTCCTATACAATTTTATTAACAAGCAGATGAAAAGAAAAGAAAAATAAATAAACTAATGGTGACGAATGATATAATCACTATTTCTTACTCTTTACAGATTTTATCCCAGTGAGCAGTGGCTACAGCTACAAGTATTTACTGATACACTAGTTTATTTGACAGGTATCACACAAATGGAATCCAGCGACTAAGGTAATATTGTTCGCTTATTATACAAAATATATAATGGCTTGAGCCATCACCACAGCCCAGAGCGTGGTTGGGAAAATTTGTACGTGTATTTGCGTGAACATTATTTGGTACTGCTTACATAGTGGTATACACATATATCCTATTAAATAAAGGATTATGAGACAAACTGTTGCATATCGTGGTAAGTGTAACAGGTAAAAAGCATTGCACAGAAATTAAAAACGAATTATAGAGCTTTACTTTACCAATAAAAGAAAATATTCACATATACTTAGTAGGCTTCTATTTATTTCTGCGAGAAGCAGGAAGCTGTATTACGAGTACAGAAACTTTGAAAGAAAGTACAACCATTTATTAGGAGAGTATTTACTTCGGGTAAGATAAGATTAACTCATACTTAATAACTATAATATGCAAAGGAAAAATCAGTGTGAAGTACTATCTTACCAAAATATCTTTCTTCCACCTATTTCAAATATTATTATACAATCGTGCGTAGTATTTTAATACAAGAGTATATACTCATTATTATTCCCATAGAAGGTAAAGTATTATTCACAAGCTACGCACTTCAAGAATTCCCAATGAAAATAGAAATAATCTTTTAATGTTCAAAATTCCTCCAAGAAGTATTATACTTAGTGATGATGTCATCAATGACACACACTCCTCAAGTACCATGTTGCATGTCCTTATTTATATGTTGGTCCTGCATAAATATTGGCAAGTATTCCTCCAAAGGATGCGAAATCTCCACGTGCTTTAAAGCAATTCAGGCACTATATGCATGTAATTCATATCTATTACTAATCAAACCTCTCTTATATCATCAAATTTCTATTCCTACTATCTATACTTACCTACTGATAGACAATTAACAATATATTACCCTACTCACCCTACACATGGCATGGATTAAGGCTACTGTAGAGAGGCAGACTCAGATAAAATCGATTCAAGGGAATCGTTACATTGGAAAATAAAATATATAATTGCTAGACAATATATCCCACTCTCTTCCACCTTTCAATATATTTCATTTAATATCGACTTGTTTAATATCTCCCTATTATCAGTTGTTTCAGAAAAAGTGAAGCTGGGAAGTTATTCAAGGAAACTGGGAATCAAACATCCTGCTAGTATCAGTTGGTTACTCCATATATTGATGAAAATAAAACTTGGTACAAATATTTAATATCCCATGTCTTATCTTTCTGGCAGGTACTATAACATTTTTATATAGAAAAAGTCTACTGTCATATTTTGCATTGTATAAGAGAACTCTATCAATGTAGACTGAATTATCTTGTTATGGAAAATTAACATTGAGCTGTTATTGCACAGCCACACCATAGCAACAAGGCCTCTTCATTAATGTGTGAATTTTTAGCATAGGTTAGCTTATACACATAACTACAAGCACCTAGCTCAACACAATTTTAAGATTATTTCTTTATGTATGTACCAGTGTATTTTATTCATGTATTGATGTTCATTTTCAGTATATGATGTGCCTATGGCTTTGATGTCAATTTTATATTATTATTGAGGTATTCACTGATAATATCTTAGTTATTGTGTACCCTACCTACATTGTATGTTTGTTTCCACAATCAAGGTTATCTGAGGACAGATAGATAAGGGTAGCGGCCGAGCATTTGTACACAATAAGGCAAGTGCTGTATGCCACAATCATAAGATAATAAACAGGTAAACAGACTGCCTGCCTAAGACCCTGTACACAAGATAAGCAGAGGGCAGATATTGGTAATAAACAGTGTGAGTCACAGTGGTACTCATGTGAGAGTAGGGAGAGAGTAGAAAGGAGAGTAGGGAGAGAGTAGAAAGGAGAGTAGGGAAAGAGAGTAAGACTCCGACATAACCAAGGAATGGTCACAAGGAGATATGCCTAATCCACAGATAATATAAACTGATTAATGTAGCAGACTAGGTATGACTAAGACCACGAGGACTATACCTCATGACCACATGACAACCAGACACGTAACTTTCCTACCACATGACCCACGTGGCATCCGGCCACGTAAGCATGACAACACACAGTAATAATTGTATCCAAAGACAACTGACAACTCAAGTGAAATTGTATATAAACAGTGACACTTACCTAATAGGGAGGATAACTTAAACTGTCTCCCAGGGCTATAGGCTTGTCTCCACAGAGAGAGACTATATACATATAAGACCAGGCACATCAGTATCATTCCCTGTGTAGATATAAGTGTATATAAATAAATGTATTAAGCCTTGAATAAGAAACTTGTGAAATCAATTACCTAAGAACACCACTCCGCCGAACTCGCTACCAACAACTAACAACCAACAACCAACAACTCACTACAACAACAATGTACTGTACCAGATTCTTTGAAGAGACTAGAATCAGGACTGGTACAACAGGAAGGGAAAGAGAGGGAGGGACAAAAGAGAGAGGGAGAGAGGGAGAGAGGAAGGAAGGCGAGTCAGTGGGAGACAAAGGTGAGGGAGGGAGGTCAGCAAAGGAGAGAGAGAGATAGAGAGAGAGTTACATAGAGTTACATAGAATCACAGACCACAACAGACCTTACGGTCCACACGGGGTGATCTGATTAGAAGGTTACTGGTAGAGAATGAATATCTCCCCAGTGATAGTCGTAGGTAAGAATAGCAAAGTAGAAGGCTCTCTCCCCAGAGAGAGAGAGAGAGAGAGCGATTGTGGGAGGAAGTCATTATCAACGTTGGTTCAGAGAGAGAGAGAGAGAGAGAGAGAGAGAGAGAGTGAGAAATGATAAAGAATGAAGAGGGAGGGTAAGAGGGTATGAAGTATAGGGGCAGGAGGGAAAGAACAGGGAGAGAGGGAGACAACCATGAGTACAGCACAGGAAGTGAGAGATACCAACAACAACAACAACACTGTCTGTGGGAACGACGACAACAACAGCAAAGGAACATAATACAGTAATACCCATGGACCATACAACTAACTGTCTGTCACTACATAGGCTAAAGAATAAGATAAGGATGTATATAAGGAGGTAATTAATTTGATACGTGAGTTTAGACAGTCGACCAGGTAGTATTTAATTAAGAAGAGGGGATGAGGAAATGAAGAAGAAAATGAGGAATTACATAGAAGAGGAATATGAGGGAAATGGAGGTGATGAAATGAAGGCTATAAGGATGAAGGAAGGAATATAAGGATAGGAAAGTGGTGAAAGGAATAAGAGAGGAAAGGAATAGGAGGATAGGAAGTGGTAAAAGGGATAGAGGGGGATGAAAGGAATAGAAGAGGGTGAAAGGAATAGAAGGAGAGGAAAGGAATAGAAAGGAAGGAAAGGGAAGTGGTAAAAGGAATAGAAGGAGAGGAAAGGAAGGTGGTGAAAGGATAAAAGGGAAGAAAAAGATAAGATACGTGATAAGAGGAAAGGTTAGGAGTTATCATACATATATTATTAGCCTACAGACCCTTAGGGGGGGGGGGGGGGGGGGCGCCGAACCCCATATACCTTCCTAACCCCCAGTATTATGACCCTTGTGTAGCCTAGACCGTAAGCCTAAAATAAGCTGACAGAGAGAGAGAGAGAGAGAGAGAGAGAGAGAGATTCGCGCCCCCAAACCGGACGGAAGGGATAACTGATGGCGGGAAAGACATACATACATACATACATACAGGGGGTTGAATACACACACACACACAGACAGACAGATGAAGAGAAAGATGAATATATACATACATACAAGGCACACACACATGAAGAGAAGGGTGATTACACACACATACAGACTTACACACAGATAGGTGAACACACACACACACAGACGAAGAGAAGGATAAAATTAATACACTACTATACGCATATACGAGTCACGTGTCACAATAGGCTTCCACTACAACAACAACAAAAACAACAACTACTATAAAAAATATAATACTACTACTACTGACAAGATGATAATTATAATAACGGTCGTAAATTCCTTCCTTCATTGTTCTCTTCCATCATTAAAATTGAATATTATTGCCTTTTTTTCATTTACTTCCCGTTTCTATAATTATACACGCGTAATGTGGGAGTTCTATCTATCTATCTATCTATCTATACTATCATAAATATTCTATCTATCTATCTATTCTCATAAATATTCTATCTATCTATCTATAATATCATAAATATTCTATCTATCTATCTATCTATACTCTCATAAATATTCTATCTATCTATCCATACTGTCATAAAAATTCTATCTATTTATCTATAATTTTATAAATATTCTATCTATCTATTTATCTATACTCTCATAAAATTCACTTAGTTAACGGGAAAGTTTTGTGTTGGTAAGTCACGTCATTTATATTAAGATATGTAAAGGAAATGACAATACGAAATAACGAGTTTTAAAATACGCCTCATTCAACAAGAACAACATGACATGATGACAGGATGTGTATGTATGTATGTATGTAATTATCACTGTGCAATATCAACATCCATCATCCCCTCACACAATCACATAACCATAAAAAATATAACTATGAAAAACAATACCGGTCTATGTGGAGAATAAATTTTAATAATAACTTAAGTGCCATCTTCTAATGTTATGGTATTACGAAATTATTTGCTTGTTGTAATTCTGTACGAGCTCTCAGACTACATAATTATTTGTTAAGATTATGACATAACCTGTAATATATGTATGGCTCATTAAATTTCACAATATTCTAGTAACACACGCACACACACTCACATACACAAGCATATACGTATATATTAAGATCATGACATAACCTGTAATATATGTATGGCTCATTAAATTTCACAATATTCTAGTAACACACACACACTCTCTCTCACACACACACAAAACAAAATACAGAATAATAATATCAGCCCTCGAATGGAGCAGCACACTTCACTTTTCCACACATTATTATTTTGTCAGTGTTCAGTTCTTTGCACGTTCTCCAATATTAGAAACAGTTAACATTTTTCCAGTTTTTGTGGATGTCAATATTTTTTTTTCTTTTTTCCACGCCACGTCGTTCAAATCACCACACAATTTTCAGTATAAAGATTAATACACACACAACAATTATAATCCCTAAACGGTGAGTTAATATAATTTCATACCTAGCAACCACTGTTTAATTAAATAATACTTACACTGTAGTAAATCACAGCGATAACGTTATAATGCAAGCAAGCAGGCAGTCCCGCAACGCACACGCAACGAACGTCACACGCAAATTCACAATCACACACCCACCCTGGAAGGAGGTTAACCCCCGTCTGAGTATTATTTCTCCCTGACTGACTCCCTCCCTACCCCTGCCCCCTCCATGATGCTCCCCCCAACCCCATCCCATCCCATTCCATTCCCACCACCAACTCCTCACCGAAGCCACGATGCCGCCCTGCCCAAACTATCGTACGGCACAATACCAGCTTGGATTGATGTTGACATTGATATCACACATTCAGGTAAATGCCGTCCTCATATTCAATGCATGACATCATTATTGCAACAACGCCAGTATTCGAATCTTGGGGTATCAATGGGATTATCAGCGAGTACTTCTACACCGAGAAACCTATGCTAATTATAATGACAATAAACATAATAATATCAATGTAAACAACAATGGCTCTTTAATTAATCGTCAAAACAAAAGCAAAAGATGGAGTGATTAGGAGATTAGGATCGAGTTTGTGGTATTCATATATACTCTACAATGGCTGGTATCGTATTTGCTAAGGAATAATAAGTACTGATTTATGAGAATTACATCCTTCAGTAAGGGGAGATTCTCTTTTGGGTGAATTGGAGAAAGTCTGTGATTCCTCCAAACTATGCCATGAAACACATTCCCTATTACTGCCATTGAGGGCGTCTGTTTTCTGGTATAGTTAGGATGAATCAGTAGCCTTACAATATACTATCAAGAGAATCTCCCTTAAAGTTAAGCTTAGAAAAACACAGAGCTAGGTATTATATGCAACAATTTAGCCTTCCTGTATAAATAACCATGAATTTATATAATTTTACAATAACACCCATAAACCTAACAACGTGCAATGGATATAATGCTTGGATATATTATTTTCCTACAATACAATAGCCTACACGACTTGCTGCAGGCCATTTCAGTCCTACGCAACAATCGTTTTGTAATCAACGCAGTGACTGGAACTGAACTGTGGTGGTCTGATTTCACAGTACACTCCATTTATCAACAGGTTCCTCCTCAGCATAACATTTCGGTATTCATGGTTCAATTATTTCAGTCACGTACAGTATAGTTAGTTATCAAAGCACATGACAGCTGTTGTCGTAATTATCATAGAAGCTTAATTAAACGGTGCTTGTAAAAAATAAAATAAAATGGTATGTGTTGCTGGGGAGAAACCGAACAATTTGGCCAACAAGTATATTTTGCCTCAAAGTCCAGCAAAATTACAGAATGATTTGCCCTGCGAGAGTGAAGAGCACAATGAGGTTGCACAATTTTCGAATGAGATGATTTTGGTGAGAGTCTGAGTGAGATGAGAAGCAGATCCTGGTGATAAAACTCAAAGTGTGCAAATTCATCATGACGTCGTTTGTTGGAAGCCAAACTCACGTAGCCTATTGCCCAAAGCTTTATTCTCTCTTCTATTATCTTATTTTTCTCTCTTGTATTATTTTATTTTACTCACTTAACTGTATCATATATATATTTCGTCTCTTATTTCATCTATTAATGTTTGGAAATAATATAGTAACGAACCCTAGGATGTCAGCATTTTCTATATACTGTATATTATTTTTATTTCTATTTTCTGTGGGTTCATGCGAATTTAGTTATGGGGAATAGTAAATAAAGTGTTGGTAAATCAGGAGCAACTGATTCCTCCAAACTATTCCAAGCAACAGGCCACCATTATTATTGTCCATCTGGTCGTGTTTCCTGAGATAATCTGGAGAAATCAAAGCACTCCAATGTAGGAACGTAAAGTATATTAACCCCCTTGCCTTTAACCACGGCCTCAGTAGCGTGGAAATGATACATCGTACGTCAGGCAGTGAGGCGGCAGGTGACCCCATAACAGACCGGGCAAGAAGCAGGCAGCTGATCTCCACCACCACCACCACAGGCAACAACAAACCATCTCTCTCACACGCTCTCTCTCTCTCTCAATAATAAAACCATCTCTCTCTAACAAACACACACAGACACACACACACACACTCACTCTCTCACTCTCTCTCACAGTAATAAAAATATCTTGTAATACACTTCATTCCAATATGTATATGTACTTCATCATACCAATTGCTTACTGATATACCTAAAGAATAAAGTGCATAAAAATTATATAGATAAATAGTTACGTAAACTCTATAATAACAATATGGCATCAAGGGGAGCAGTTGCCTAATGTTAATATTATTTCCGGGTGAAGGTTGTACAATATTTGGCGGGAAAACTCGAGGGGGTGAAAAAATATAAGAAGAAGAGAAATGAGCAAGGAGAGGAAAACAAGAAGAAAAGAAAGGAGCAAGGAGAGGAAAACAAGAATAGAAAGGAGCAAGGAGAGGAAAACAAGAATAGAAAGGAGCAAGGAGAGGAAAACAAGAATAGAAAGGAGCAAGGAGAGGAAAACAAGAATAGAAAGGAGCAAGGAGAGGAAAACAAGAATAGAAAGGAGCAAGGAGAGGAAAACAAGAATAGAAAGGAGCAAGGAGAGGAAAACAAGAAGAAGAGAAAGGAGCAAAGAGAGGAAAACAAGAATAGAAAGGAGCAAGGAGAGGAAAACAAGAATAGAAAGGAGCAAGGAGAAAATAACAAGAAGATAAAGGAGATAATAACTAACCTGTGAGAATAACGGAGGAGGGGAACAACAACAACAAAGGAGGGGCGAGATGAGCAAGAGACGGGAGGAGGAGGAGGAGGATACCAAATTAGCCAACCATATAAAGCAGACGACGCAGAAACATAAACATTACCCAACACCACCGACAGAGGGGCCACGGTAAGAAGGGAAGGCAAGGTATAATAATAATAATAATAATAATAATAATAATAATAATAATAATAATAATAATAATAATACGAGCAAGGGCAAGAAGGGAAGGTTTAATAATAATAATAATAATAATAATGTGTGGGGAACAATAATAATTAGAATGCATAATGTTTTGGATAGAAGAAGCTTTTAGAGTACATTAGTAAACATTATGGATGCATGAGAAAATAAATAAATTATATATACTCATTAATAAAACACACACACACACACACACACACACACAGGAGAAAAACACGAAAGCACACATACAGGAGAAAAACACACAAACTCACATACATCAAAATACACTCGAGTATATATGAACACACACACACACACACATTCCAAGGTGCCGGGGTGCCAGACATGAGATGCCAGGTGAAGGAAGGTGTCAAGAAGGGGGGGGGGGAGGGGGGTGTCATTTCCGGTGTCACCTGTACTTAATTAACTACCTGACACGCTGACACTTATACCTGACACGCTGACACTTCTTACTTACACCTGGAGTATAACCTTGACACCTCACTGACACACTCTATGTACAGTTGCCAAAAAAAGGTATTGCGACAACTATTGATACATCATTAAATATATTAATGTCCATAGTTGTTTGTAGGGATATATATAAGTATGTATTACAGAAGGATGCGTATATTTCCTTCTGTTATACATGCTTATAGTCCCTACAAATAGTTGTGGATATTACTATGGTTAAAGTTCTATCAAGATTTGTCGCAATACCTTTTTTGGGTGTGTGTGTGTGTAAGAGAGAGAGAGAGAGAGAGAGAGAGAGAGAGAGAGAGAGAGAGAGAGAGAGAGAGAGAGAGAGAGAGAGACTGTATATGTGTGTATACGGTACCTATATACAAACAAACAAGGTGTACGAGCTATTATAGGTATAAAAAGAATGCTAGATTATTATTACATTGGAGTAAGATTATATATGTATGTTGTAGGGTTTGATGTGAGCTGCATGTGGTATAAGAAAAACACTGTCTGTCTGTCTGTCTGTGTGTCTGTCTTGTTGTCAAAGTGAATTAAGGCTATAACTGTATGATTTCATTTTCTCTACACTACGGTATGTATGTCAGAAACTAGATACCCTCCATGGTACTAAATAATAATAATAATAATAATAATAATAATAATAATAATAATAATAATAAATAATAATAATATTAATAATAATAATAATAATAAATAATAGGGAATCAGTTTTGTAGGATTATTTTGGATGAATCAAAGACCTTTCAATT
>JAWZYT010006401.1:10000-15000 GCA_034508575.1 Petrolisthes manimaculis | reverse complement strand
TATTAAAAAAAAAAAAAAAATCCAAGTGTAAGAGGAGGAGGAGGAGGAGGAAGAAGAAGAAGAGGAGGAGGAAGAAGAAGAGGAGGAGGAGGAGGAGGAAGAGGAGGAAGAGGAGGAAGAGGAAGAAGAAGAGGAGGAGGAGGAGGAGGCTTCGCATGACTGAAACCCAAGCCGGAAATAGACTGACTCGAGAAATTGAAACCAAACTTGAAACTATTCACAACATCTTGGTTTGATTTCAACTGTGTATTAATAGAAGTAATTATTTTATTGTTTATTTTTCTATGTGTATATAAATAATTATCGAGGTCTTGTTTTCATTATTTTTATTTTTATTATTATTATTATTATTATTATTATTATCATTATTATTATTATTTTGGGTTCGAGGCAGGAATTAAATTGTAATAAATTAAATCTTTATCATCATTAGAGTATTTAAATGTGTAATAATGTGAATGTGTGTGAGTATTTATCAATGTAAGTAAATAAATAAATAGATAAATATATAAACAAACAGATAAACAAAATACTACATAAAATACAACTTCACGAGATATAATTATTTACACAAGTTATACGTAAAAAAATAAATACCACACCACACCTCCTAATTAATACACCTGGCCGACCTACACACCTACACACACACACACATACACCTCCTACACCTGTCACGCCACACCTCTCCTTACAGGGTCGGAACCACACCTTTCTTTCTGGCTGGCTAGTTTGTGTGTGTGTGTGTGTGTGTGTGTGTGTGTGTGTGTGTGTGTGTGTAACTCTGCTCACACACCTGTCTTGTTCATTTGTCATTAATTAATTGTTCACCTGTCATACACATTTGTCTCATCAATTACCTGGTGTCACGGAAGGAAGGAAGGAAGGAAGGAAGGAAGGAAGGAAGGAAGGAAGGAAGGAAAAAAGGGAGGAAGGAAAGAAGGAAGGAAGGAAGGAAGGAAGGAAGGAAGGAAGGAAGGAAGGAAGGAAGGAAGGAAGGAAGGAAGGAAAGAAGGAAGGAAGGAAAGAAGGTGTGGTTGGTTAGTATTGCAAAACACACACTACTTCGATATGTTTATTTATTATTATTTTTATTATTATTATTATTATTATTATTATTAGTAGTAGTAGTAGTAGTAGTAGTAGTAGTAGTAGTAGTATACGATTCCTCTCAAGCTCACCTTTCTATCATTCTACTATACTACTCCTACTACTACTACTACTACTACTACTACCATCTCCCCTCCACTACACCTTTACTCTCTCTCCACCTTCCCATCCTACTCCCACCTTCACCCTCCCATCTCTCTACCCCTCCACCACACAACTCTCCCCCTCCACCACACCACTCCACTCTCCTCCTCTTCCATCACTCCCCTCCCCTTCCACTCCACCACTCTACCTCCTCCTTCCTTGACCCTTCGCCTTCAGCCAAAATATGTTTCCTCGACCACTTTACTTAGAAATGAACCTCGCACGCGCACGCAAATCTGCACGCACACTCAAATCGCTCCCACACGCAAAATCATAGTGTAGGAAGGAGGTAATCATGCATATGAACACACAAATTATACACACACACACACACACAGGCAAATCACGCATAGGAAAAGCACAAGCACATGCACGCAATTATGTCTATGTACAAAAAAGAGCGGGTTGCACACACACACACACACACACACACACACACACACACACACACACACACACACACACACACACAGCACTAGAATACTATAATGTGCAAAGGGGAGGAAGAAAGTATTGAGAAGGATGACAGGCCAGGATGAAGGAAGAGAAGGAAAAACGAAAAAAATGGAATAAGGAAAGACAGGAAAATAGAGAAAGAGAGAAAGAGAGAGAAAGAGAGAGAATCAAACTGCACAAGATAGGTGAAGAAAGAGGGGGAGGGGGAGGGAGAAGGAGGAAGAGGGGGAGGGGGGAGGGAGAAGGGGAAGAGGAGGAGGAGGAAGATGAAGGAGAGGTGGGGGTGAGGGGGGGCATGACCTGCGCTGTGGGGTGGTACATGGGTAGGGGAGGGGAGGGGAGGGGAAGGGAGAGGAGGGGAGGATGAGAGAAGAGAAGGAAGGCCGGTAGGAGGGAGGGAGGGAAGGAGAGAGAGAGGGGGGTCAATAACCTCTCACTCTCCCGTCTGGTTTGGGAGGAAAGGTGGAGGGGGAGGGGTGTGGAGGAGGAAAGGTGGAGTGGGAGGGGGAGGGGAGGGGAGAGGTGTGGATGGGAAGGGGTGGAAATATAACCTGACCTAACCTAACCTAACGTGTAATGTGTAAGATGTGAATGGAGAGGACTATATGGAAAGTGAAAATCTATCATGACCTAATCTAAATCTAACCTGACCTGACCTGACCTAACGTGTAATGTTTGAATGAAAAGGACAGTAAAGTAGAAAGTAATTAAGGTATCCAGGAGAGAGAGAGAGAGAGAGAGAGAGAGAGAGAGAGAGAGAGAGAGAGAGAGAGAGAGAGAGAGAGAGAGAGAGAGAGAGAGAGAGAGAGAGAGAGAGAGAGAGAGAGAGCAAGGAGCAGACCCTCTTCAAAAACCAGTTATGGAAACGCCTTGATAAATGTGATTGAAAACACAAAATATAATAATAGGGAAATGTAAATAAGAGAAAAATACAATGAAAACAAAACAGAAATGATAAATAAAAATAAAAACAAAAATAAAAAGAGAATATAAATAATACTAAACCACACAAAAAAAAAAAAAAACTATTAAATATAAGAGGATATTAAAATGTTGTTGAATTGGAAGGTTTGTGCTGATTCCTAGTACCATTGAGTGTGTGTGTGTGTGTGTGTGTGTGTGTGTGTGTATGTGTGTGTGTGTGTGTGTGTGTGTGTGTGTGTGTGTGTGTGTGTGTGTTTTCTGGCATAGTTAGTTAATTAGTTAGGAGGAATCAGTATAAGAAAAAAAGAGTAGGGAAATATTAAGAAAAAATTAAAATTAAAATAGAGTAACATAATTATAAGAAGCAAAACATAAACACGAGAAAGTCAACATGGAAAGAAAAAAAAAAAACGTGAAAATAAAATAAAATAAATACGAAGGTAAACAAAATTAAAGAAGGAAATAATACTAAAAGAAAGGAAACCCGAGAGAGAGAGAGAGAGAGAGAGAGAGAGAGAGAGAGAGTGAGAGAGTGAGAAACCACCACCTTTCTCCGCTTGGCTGATTCCCACCAAAAGGAGTTTAGGTGGAAGGAGAGGAGGGTCACGGAGGGAAGAAGTGGAGAGAAGAAAGGTGGAGCAATGATGAGGGGGGAGGGGGGAGAAGAGAGGTGGAGGGTGGAGAGAAAGATGGAGGGAGAATGGAGAAGAAAGGTGGGTGGAGGAAAGATGGATAGAGGGGAGGAAAAATGGGCGGAAGGTGGAGGAAAGGTTGCGTGTGTGGGTGTGGGAGTGAATGAAGGGTGGGTTAAGGGGCGTGGGTGGGTGTGAATGAGGGGTGGGTAAGGGGCGTGGGTGTGGGTGTGAATGAGGAGTGGGATGGGTGTGGTAGGCTACAGGGATGAGATGGTAGACAGACTATTTTTGCTCACTTTTATTTCCCTCACTACCAACCTATACTAAGTATTGCTCTACACACACACACACACACACACACTCTCTCTCTCTCTCTCTCTCTCTCTCTCTCTCTCACTTCAGTTCACCTCCACATCATTTATATAATCACTTCATTTTCTTTAATATAATATGAATTTTAACCTCTTTGTCCTTCCATTAGCATCTCATATAACACACACACACACACCAATAAATATACACCACATACATCAAGTTAGTATTGTGTTTACATACAGTTAAAGGTTTGTTTACCTTTCCTATTAAAAACACAACATACATAAAACGCCAAAGGAAAACAGAAGCAACATAATTTAAATCAATAAAGTCTACGCTACTACCCCGCCTCGTTTGGCTAACTTACTATACCAGAGAAAACGGGAAATATATAACAAGGCATGAATCAATGAAAACCTGTTGAATATAATAATGTAACCAGACTTTACTGCCGTTAGCGGTAACGTTCCCATGAGTGTTGGGACTTATACGAAAGATAAATAGTGAACTAGAAAATAAACTATATATATATCAGATTAATGTGTGAAAAAAAATAGTAAGTTATTAGTTACGGTACTCTATAAACGCAGTGAATACTTTATACACCAAACAGTTAGTTACCCTTAATAATACCAATGCAGTGAATAACCTTATACACAAAACAGTTACCCCCATACCAATACAGTGAATACATTATACACAAAACAGTTACCCTACCATACCAATACAATAAAAAATAACCTTATACACTAAAATAATACCACCTATCTAAACCCAATCGTGGTTATTTTCACACCCGATGGTACAGAGTTCTGGGTACGTAAAAACCTGACCCAAATGACTAGGAATATGAGTCCTTCCTCACTCACAACTTTACTTTAAGGTTACTACTACTCAATCAACCCTCACAGTCTCATTAATGTCAAACTCATAAATCACACACACACACACATATATATTTATTTGACTTCAACCCCTTCTATCATCCACTGAAAATTTGTTACTGTATTTTAATGTACCATATCCCTTATAATATACACACATACGTACAGTTGCCCCAAAAAATACTGCAACCAAATTTTATCAATGGATCACTTAGAAGTTAGAACCTAGAATTGTTAGGATGAATGTAATGAACTGAAGCCAATAACATCCATTCATACAAAGGTTATATATAGGTTCTGAGTTGGGAGGACTAAAATTATATATGGCCCCCGATTTGTAAGTATATTAACCTACTGTGATAACGATCCATACTCATTAATCACCACCACACACACACACACACCATTTTGGCAGAAAAAACTATCACACACAAACTCAAACCCACACACATACACACACTGATGTAGGTAGAAATGGCAATCACACACACACACACACACACACACACACACATACACTGATGTAGGTAGA
>JAWZYT010006401.1:2500-5000 GCA_034508575.1 Petrolisthes manimaculis | reverse complement strand
AATCTATAACCAACTGTTACCAATACCACCCACACCAACACACCTATCCTCCAGTTGTATTAATACCAGTTACGTTACCACCCAATAACAAAGTATCACCTCCATTAATACCACCACTAATACCACCTCCAATACCAACCCACCTTTCCTCCAATTAAAGACGAGTTTTGGACTTGTCTTGAAGTTCATAATGGTCGTGGCCAGCTTCAACATGGCTAGCCTCTCCCCGGTCTTCTCCATCTTCGTCTGTCCTTTATATATAAGTTTATCCATTTATATTCTCGTTATTCCTTCACTGTCATCCTTCCACCATCAGCGTCTAGTACCGGGGTGAGTCTCCTATGAGCCGTGTCGAGCCTTGGAAGGACACCAGGACGCAACAGAGATGAGATATTGTGTTCTTGATCTAGCTTACTCGGCGCCATTGCCTTGTCTGAACTCTACGGCTGGCGCTACCCTGTGTTTATGGTCTGCCAGTGCGTTCGGATGTCTCACGCACGACTTGGGTTTAACTACAACACAAACGTTTGTATAAATTTCCGCTTTCCACATCAAAATAGTGTACTACAGTTTAGTATAGATGTAGGGATAGTACATATATTACATCTTAGGGACGGATAGGGACAATGGACGGTAATGTTGGACTGAAGCCAATCCTAGACGGTCGGGACGCGGGGAAAGACGGGCGTGAGTCAGGGAGGTACGTGACGTCACACACCAACACAGAAAACGGACAGGAGAATACCAGCAGCAGCAGCAGCAGAAGCGTTGGGGATCCATACATATACCACCCACCACCACCACCACTACTACTACTACCACTACTACTACCAGCCCCGCCCTGTGTCCTACTTAAACTCAACTGTCTTGGATACCTATTAAACATACATACAGGTACTATACATATACACATACATACAGTAAATACATATAAACATACATACATTTAAACTTACATCATTATAATCAGCCTCACTTACACATGTATGCAAACAGTGGCATATAAAATACATACATACATACATACTATCAGCCTCACTCTCTTAGATAATTTGTGTATGCCTATCATGCATACACAGTGACATACATACATACACATTCATGACCACCACATCACTTATACAACACATTAAACACATCATTTCACACTGTACATTGCATACTCCCTTGCATACTCAACACATCCTCTCATACATCCATACATCCTTCCACACACTCCATCAATCCTTCATATGACACATCCATACATCCTTACACACACTCCTTCACATCCTTACACACACTCCATTACATCCTTCCCATCAATCCTTCACACACTACACATCCATACATCCTTACACACACTCCCATTACATCCTTCCCATCACTCCTTCCTATTACACATCCATACGATCCTTACACACACTCCATCAATCCTTCATATTACACATCCATACATCCTTCCTTCCACACACTCCATCACATCCTTCCCATCAATCCTACATATTACACACTTCTCTCATAGATCACTGCCCTATTAGGCTATTACCACCCACCCAGCAGGACAATTCGTAGTAGTAGTAATAATAAAAAAGATCCTACACAGAAGAGAATGTAAATGTCAGAAATTCAGAATGTCAACAATGAATGAAACACCGTGACTGAAAACAACAAATAAACGCTGTGAATGAAAAACAACAAATAAAAACTGTGAATGAAAAAACAAATAAAAACTGGAATGAAAAAAAAAAACAAAAAAAAACGTGAAAGAAAAAACAAAAAATAAAACCGTGAATGAAAACAACAACAATGAGACAGAATGAATGAATGAATGAATATAAACTACAACTGCAACCACACACAGACTTAATTTAATGGAAGAATATAATACACTTTTTGGATACATTGGAGTGCCTTGATTCCTCCCAAATATGCCACGAAACAGGACCACATGAATATAGATAGTGGTAGCCTGTTGTCTGGAATAGTTTGGAGGAATTATTTGCTCCAGATTTACCAACACAGTACTTATCCCCTAAATTAATTAATAAGACAGAAGTATAGTGTTTTAGTAGTAAATATAAAGCAACTGAATTCCTTCAAACTATTCCAAGCAACAGAACACCATAATTTTTGAAAGATTAAAACTCATCAATGAAACAGATGGAATGAATGAAACCTATGAATGAAATGTTGAGAGAGAGAGAGAGAGAGAGAGGGTCGATACGAGTACTCCTCTCTCACTCTACTCTCTCTCTCTCCCTCCCCCAACCCACCACCACACACTCACACACACACACACACACACGTACTACGGTACTTTGATTCATTCACAACATTCAGAACACTCATCTTTAGTATAGTGTATCCTGCCCACCTCCTCTCTCCCCCTCTCTCTCTCTCTCTCTCTCTCTCCTCTCTCTCTCTCCTCTCTCTTTTGCCCACCTCATGTCCTCTCCATTCATTTACTATCTCTCTCTCTCTCTCTCTCTCTCCTCTCTCTCTCTCTCTCTCTCTCTCT
>JAWZYT010006400.1:0-12500 GCA_034508575.1 Petrolisthes manimaculis | reverse complement strand
TTGACAGAACGACTATAAAATGTGTGAGAACAATTATTGAATCATATAGGCAGTGGCATCTCTTAGCACAGAAATGTAAAGGGAGTCAATAAAACGCTTAAGGGACCCTGTGATGTAGTCGGAAAAATTGGGGATGAGTGAGTCCTTCAAATATTGCCCCGAAACACCACCTATTTGAAGGATCTTGTTTCGTGGCATAGTCAGGAGGGATCAAAAGCCACCAGGTCTTATACACGATTACAGGGTCCCTTAATAAAATGTCCTTCTGTCCAGTGTTGTGTGTTCAGGTATAGGTTATTATAGTTAGGTTGTAAAAAGTGGAGAGAGGAGAAGAGGCAGGAGAGGAAAAATATATACGGAGACTAAAATGAAAGAGAGGCTGAGGAGAGAAGGACGGAATTGGAAAGGATAGGATGAGGAATAGCAAAGAGGAATCGTAAGACCAGGATAAGGAATGGAATGGAGGAGGAAGAAGGGAGAGAAATAAATGAATACCAAGGAGTAGGAGGAGGAGGAGGAGGAGGATGAGGAGGAAGAAGAAGAAAGACACCAGAAATATGAGTAGGAGAAAGAGTACCACGACAATGAAGAAAGAAGAAAAGTAGAAGGGAAAGTAAAAGGGAAAAAGAAGAAGAAAAAGAACAGGAGGAAGAAGAAAGACAGCATAAATATGAGTAGGAGAAAGAGTACCACGACAATGAAGAAAAAAGAAGAACAGTAGAAGAAAGGAAAGTAAAAGGGAAGAAGAAAAGAACAGGAGGAAGAAGACGAGATACCTGGAATACCTGCCACACCAGTTCTCCTCCTCTTAATTACAGGTGAGAGAGCCAGCAGCAGGGGGGAGGGGGGGGGTGGGAGCAGCAGGACAGGTGGGAGAGCTCTCACCTTCCCCTCGCTCCTGTTGGTTGGTCACTACTAAGGATTGTGAGTTGGGGGATTGTGTGGTAGAGAGTTGGGAGGTAGAGAGTTGGGAGGTAGAGAGTTGGGAGGTAGAGGATTGGGAGGTAGAGGGTTGGGAGGTAGAAGATTGGGTGGTGGGGATTGAGTGGTGGGGGATTGGAAGCACAAAGAATGAACGACGAATGAAGGAAGAGAACTGAGAAGGAAGGAAGGAAAGGAACTGAGAACGAAGGAAGAGAACTGAGAAGGAAGGAAGAGAACTGAGAACGAAGGAAGAGAACTGAGAATGGACAACTAAGGAAACCAACAGACCGCTAGTGACAACCTCATTAAGGTGTTGGGTGTGTCAACCACAGGTACTCCTCCCCTTCACCACACACAACTATAATTAAGGACGAGAACAACTTTTGAGTAAAATTGGAAGGCGACTGATTCATCCAAACTATCCTAGGAAATAAATCACATCAATGGTACTAATTATTTTCATGCGAAGGTGTTGCAGGACTAATGGCCGTGACTGTACTACTACAAATAAAATGTGTACTGCAGTTTCCTAGTTGTACAGAAGTTATTTAAAACAAAACATTATATAAATTATGTAACCCTTTTATTAGGCATATTTATTCTTAGTTTCACTCCTCTATTCCATTCCCATTCAGTCAGTCAGTCAGTCCACTCTTCCACCTTTCCCATTTCTCTTCCCAAACTCTCCATGACTTACTATATATACCTTCACCAGCCACCCCTCACCCTCTTCCTAACCCCCCCCCCCTCCCACTCCTAACCCATTTTCCCTCTCACCCCCAAACCCAGGATATAAAAGGTTCAATCAAGACTCCTCAGGGTTCCATAGTCATAGTTGCCAAATCAGATGTTTTTTTATGTTTTTTTCACGTACAATAATTCACTTCTATTTTTCACCCCAGCAGACGAAGCAAACAAATCGATATTCGTAAAGCAATCACATTTACTATAGTTGGCATATCAACAACAGGTCTCATTCTACATGTGCTTCACTACCCAACTGCTCGTATACTATTTGTTGGGTTAGGCTACAGTAGTTGTGCTCTCAAGTCTCGGGCAAGTATAGTTGTAATACTCGTGTGGTAACTGTGACTATATACCCAACCAACTAACCAACTACCTAACTAACTAACCAACTAACCAACCAATCAACCAACTAACTAACCAACCAACCAATCGACCAACCAACTAACTAACCAACCAACCAACCACCCGACCAACCAACCACCCGCTCCGGCCACACAAAAACCCACCGACCTGGGACTGTCATCGAGTACTCACCAGGAACAATTCGTAAATACACACACACACACACACACACACACACACACACACACACACACACACACACAGGACATGTGCTCTGTTTTTCATTTCTCCTTTTTGGATCTTTTCTATTTTTTATTATTATTTTTTATTTTTTTTTATTTTTTTATTTTTTTTTATGATGCGTTTCTCTTTCTGGATAACAGCTGCTTATATCAATCTACCAAAAACTGTTCGAATTCTTTCAGCTCTATGTATACACAGTAATACATAATTACGAGAGATTAATATGAAAATAATGATCTTAACGTTATAATTTTAACTCTGTCTCTAACTGTACACTTGAGTAATTAATTTTCACATTCTACAAACACCACGCAGTACGAAAAATATTAACGAAGATTATAAATATAGTTTGCTCTACTTAGTATTTTAATTTCAACTGCACGTTCTTACCAAACTTTTTTTAAATTCTGTAAGCACCACTCAGTATGAGAAATATAAACGAATATTATGAAAATTATAGTTATGTCAAATATGTTGTGAAAATTACTGGTATCTAAAAAAAAAGGTGAAAATTATTATCTAAAAAATGTAGTGAAAATTATTATCTAAAAAAATTGAAAATTATTGTTATCTAAAAGAGGTTGTGAAAATTATTATCTAAAAAATGTTCTGAAAATTATTGTTATGTAAAAAATGTTGTGTGTGTGTGTGTGTGTGTGTGTGTGTGTGTGTGTGTGTGTGTGTGTGTGTGTGTGTGTGTGTGTGTTTGTGTGTGTGTAGCAGATGGGAGGTAGCCGTGTTTAATTAACCATCGTCTGGGTGTATGTATGGTGGAGATGTTATTGGTTCATCGGACATACCAACCAATCAGAGGTGACTGACTGGCCACACTCTACTCATTTGTATACCCATCGTAGTACAAAACTATTTAGTGAGAGTGTACATCTAAACAACTCCCTGTTCATCCTCCTTCCCCCCAGCCCCCCCTCCTCTCTCTCTCTCTCTCTCTCTCTCTCTCTCTCTCTCTCTCTCTGACTTCATGAAACAGCCATACGCACTTCATCTTGTATTGTGGGTGCCTGGGTCTCTTCTTTGGGGCTCCGGGGGCGGGAACCCAAATTTGCTACGGGCCATTAAAGGCAGAGAGGGAAGGAAGGGGGGTGGGTAGGAAGGGAGGTGGGTAGGAAGGCTGGGAGGGGGGTGGGAAGGAAGGGGGGAGGGTAGGAAGGGAGGGAGGAGGGTGCGAAGGCTGAGAGGAGGGTAGGAAGGCTGAGAGGAGGGTAGGAAGGCTAGGAGGAGGGAAGGAAGAGAGGTTAGAAGGAAGAGAGGTTAGAAGGAAGGGAGATGAGAAGGAAGGGAGGTGGGAAGGGGGGGAAGGCTGGGAGGAGGGCTGGGAGGAGGGTTGGAAGGGAGGTGGGAAGGAAGGGAAGACTGGGAGGAGGGTTGGAAGGGATGGAAGACGAGGAGGAGGGATGGAGTGGAAAGCAGGGAAGATTGGGATGGAAGGAAAGTTGGCAAGGAGAAAATGTTGGCAAGAGGGTTGGCTGGGGAATCAAGAGAGGGACGGATGGATGGTTGAAAGTGGGGAGGGAGGGAGTGACGTGGATGGAGGGAACGAAGAAGGAGGGAGTGAGGAGGGAGGGAGTGAGGAGGGAGGGAGTGAGGAGGGAAGGAGAGAAAGAGTTAAAATAGGCTACCAGCTGGTCATCTCCTGCCTCCTTATATCCCATTCCTCATCCCCTTTTCGTCCCCTGATGTTCTTCTCTTCCCCTCTCCCTCCCATACTCTCCTCTTTTCTCCAACAACACATCTAATTTCCATCATCACTTCCACTCCCCCGTTCCCAGTTCTTACCTTCCTTCCCATCCCATTCCCTTGTCCCCTGCTGTTCTTTTTCCTCCCTCTCTCACCTCCCCTATCCCCTGCTGCTCTTTTCCCCCTTTCTTCTCCTTCCCCTATCCCCTGCTGTTCTTCTCCCCCCTTCTTTCCCTTCCCCTATCCCCTGCTGCTCTTTCTCCTCTCTCTCTTCTCACCCTACTTTCCTCTTCTTCTCCCACGATCCATCTCCTTGGCTCATTTTTTCATTCTTGGTCTGGTGTGTGTTATGAAGTTGAATGGTACTGAAATCAATCGTTGGTCACCCTCTCCCTTTCTCTGTTCTTTCGTACCTTTCCTTGCTCTACCCCTTCCTTACCTATTCTCCTCCCTTTCCTTCCCCTCTCCCTTTCTCTGCCATTTCCTACCCTGTTCTCCCCATTACTTTTCCCTGCCTTCTTCTAACCTTCTCCTTTTCCCTTATCTCTTCCCCTTCCTTCCCCTACTCTTCTCTGCTCCCCTCCCTATATACTAGTAACATCATCTCCTCCCCTCCCCTCCCTGCTCTCTCCCCTTCACCTTTTCTCCTCCCCCTCCCCTCCTCTCCTCTCCCTTCCCTTCGTCCTAACGTCTTCATCCTTGTACTGGTGGGATACGTTAAGAAGGGTTAAGGTTGGGTTGGTAATGAAGATATCAGTCGTTGAGATCGCCCCTTCCATTCTCTTCTCTCCACCCCTATCTCTCTCTCTCTCTCTCTCTCTCTCTCTCTCTCTCTCTCTCTCTCTCTCTCTCTCTCTCTCTCTCTCTACACACCTCTCCTTCCTTCCTTCCTTCCTTCTCTTCACTCCTCTGCCTCTCCCTACACACCTCTCTTTCCTTTCTTTTCTCCATCCCTCTCTCTGTCTCTCCCTACACACCTCTCATTCCATCCTTCCTTCTCTCCACCCCTCTCTCTGTCTCTCCCTACACACCTCTCCTCCTTCCTTCCTTCCTTCTCTTCACCCCTGTCTCTCCCTACACACCTCTCCTTCCTTCCTTCCTTCCTTCTCTTCACCCCTCTCCTCCTTTCCCTTCCCCTAAACTACTCTCCTGTCCTTCCTTCCCCCTTCATGGACTGGCTATGTTTAAGGGAAGTGTAATGAAGAAATGAACCTTTTATCTCCTCTTCCGTTCTCTCCTCCCTCCCTCTCTCCTTCTGCCTTTTCCTTCACACTTCTCCTCCTTACCTTCTTTCCTCCTTTTCTCTTTCCTTACACACCTTTCCTCCTTTTTTCTTTTCTTACACACCTCTCCTCCTTTCTTCTTTCCTAACACACCTCTTCTTACCTTCTCTCCTCAATTTTCTTTCTTAAGGAAACGAATAATAACGAAGACAGTCATGAGTAGTTTTGAGGAAAGTCGGTGTTAATGAAAAAACTGCATGAATGACGATGAAAAAAAAACGATAAAAAAATTAATTAATCATAATGAAGAAAGTGACAGTATATAAAGTTTGCTATAATAAAGAATGACAATAAGGAAGGTATCGATAATGAAAAAAGAAACTGAATGATAATGAAACTGAGAGATGATGAAACTTGGAGATAATGAAACTTGGAGAAAATGAAACTATGTGATAATGAAACTGGGTGATAATAAAACTGGATGATAATGAAAAGGTGATAATGAACTCAAACGCCATACCCTCTTCCCCCCTCCCCCACCTTCCTTAAACTTTCCCCCTCTCCCTCCTCCCCCCCTCTTCCAAACTTTTTTTCCTTTTTATTTTGTATTATTGTAGTTTTTTTTCCTGCTCCTCCTCCTCCTCCTTTTCAGAGTCCCAAGATTCGGTCCGTGACGCAATAACTGATGGAAGGAAATGACTGTAGCGACATCATCACATAATACAACACAACACAATGTGGCCTGTGACATGAGCTGCTGACATGATAGATAGATAGTAAGATAGATGTATAGATAGATAGATAGATAGATAGATCGGTAGGTAGGTAGTTAGTTAAATATATAGAAAGATCGATAGGTAGGTAGATAGATATATAGATAGGTAGATCGATAGATAGATAGATGGATCGATAGATAGATAGATCGATCGATAGATAGATAGATAGAAAGATAGATAAGATGCAGTAATCCAAGAAAATATAAGACTGATGTGAACCCCCCCCCCCAAAAAAAATATATATATATATATATATATATATATATATATATATATATATATATATATATATATATATATATATACTGTATAAATTACATAATTGAGACGTGTGATGTGGTCTGTGAAATAATTTGTTCCTCTTTCTTCCCATTAATTTTCCCGTATAGTTTTAAGTTCATTTCCTATATCTGTTTCTCCTCTTGTTCCTCTTTCCTTTTCTCCTCCAATTTCCATTCCAATTCCAATATGCTTCCCATATTTCCATTCCAGTTCCTACCCCTGTTCCTATATATACCCACATTCACATCCCTATACCTATATCCTTATTCCCATCCCCCTTCCCTCTCACAATCCCATTCCATCCCCTACATACATAACCATCCCTACAACTATATCTCCAACTCCCCCTCCCCTCCTCCCCCTATCCACCACCACCACCATGCATCCATCAAGCATCCACAAAGCATTAGTTTCAAGCGTCCACCAGTGTGAAAAGTGGATTACCTCTCATTGTACACTTTTCCCCGCTCTCCCTGGCGTTCAGAAGGGCCCAAACCCCCGTCCCTCTACCCCTTACCCTCACGCCAGGATATTCACCCCTAAGACCCTCGTGACGCAAGGGCCATTTTTGATGTGTTTATAAGTCCCCCTCCCTTCCTACTCGGGCGCCCTTTGTGTCGACTCCAGCAGAGGGATAATGCTGTCTTAATGAACTGCTCCTGATACACTGACACTATAGGCTAAGTCCTCAGTCACCTCACTCATGTTGTACACTATATAGGCTAAGTCCTCAGTCACCTCACTCATGTTGTACACTATATAGGCTAAGTCCTCACTCATGTTGTACACTATATAGGCTAAGTCCTCACTCATGTTGTACACTATATAGGCTAAGTCCTCACTCATGTTGTACACTATATAGGCTAAGTCCTCAGTCACCTCAGTCATGTTGTACACTATATAGGCTAAGTCCTCACTCATGTTGTACACTATATAGGCTAAGTCCTCAGTCACCTCAGTCATGTTGTACACTATATAGGCTAAGTCCTCAGTCATGTTATATACTCATGGACAATATTTAGTTATAGTTTCTTCACTCACTCCTCCTCTCCTCTCCTCTCCTCTCCTCTCCTCTCCCTCCGTGATCTTATGTATGTACACTTACGGCCAATAGTTTTTTCTTCACCTCCTCCTCCTCCTCCTCCTTCTCCTCCTCTTCCTTCTCTCCTGGCTCTCTAGCTCCACTTCCACCACCACTACAACCATAACCACCACCTCTTCTCCCATAGTACATGTACCATCTCCATCACACAACAATAGTCTACCATCATCCTCCATCACACCCCCACCACCACCACCACCATCACACAACCCCCCCCCCCCCCATCATACATCTTCCATCACACCACCACCATCACCACACATCTTCAATCACACCACCATAACCATCACCACACATCTTCCATCACACCACCATCACCACCACCATCCTCCTCCACCACCACCGTTATGAGTCTGGTCAGGGTATCACCATAAATTGCTCTCATTAGACGAGATATTGGGAGTAATTAGCAGCAGATTCCCTAGCACACGTAAAGCCCTTAATTACCAAACGACCACACTATAAGAGGAAGGAAGGGGAAGGATGGGAGAAGGGATGGAAGGATGGGAGAAGGGAGGGAAGGATGGGAGAAGAGAGGGAAGGACGGGAGAAGGGAGGGAAGGATGGGAGAAGGGAGGTAAAGAGGGGAGGAGGGAGGGAGGGATGGAGAAAGGGGAAAGAGAAAAGAGGTTAGGGGAAAGAGGGAAGGGGAAGATTTTGTAAACGAATTGGAGTCTTCAGTCTAACCAAATTGTACCACGAAACAAACCACCTCGGGAGACAATATAAATCAGCTCTTAGAGGAGTTTGGAGTCATCTGATTTCTCCAAACTGTAACTAGAAAAAGGACACCTAAAAAAAAAGATGCCATCGTAAGTTTTGTGACAGAGTTTGGAGGAATCAGCAGCCTCCAATTTCACCGTCGACATACTCAGATCACCTACACAACACATAGAATATTCTTCGTTTCATGCTACACTTTGGAGGAATCAGTACTCTCCATTTTTGTACACCAAAAAATCATATCCCTCCAAACTCTCAAATAATTAAAGAAAATTATCCATGTATATTCTACCGAGGCATTCAGTGTTATTTGCCACAGTTTGGAGGAAGCAATAGCCTCCATTTTCACAAACTAGAAGGCTACACATCCCTCCAAAATCCTCCACAAAACAGTTCACACATTCACTTCACCAACACTCTCCCGTTTCCTGCACCGTTTGGAGGAATCAATATCCTCCCCTATCATCCACTTTACCCTCGCCTCCTTAATTGCTCTAAACACCTTAATGGGTAATTGAAACCCTGGCCCAGCGGGTTGCCACATTAATGAGGCTCTTCGATTATTTATGAAATTGGACGCAAATATATGCTACGGTAACCAGAGGGAGGGAGAGAGGGAGGGTGAGAGGGATGAGAGAGAGAGAGGGTGAGGGTGAGGGATGAGAGAGGAGGAGGAGAGAAGGGAGGGAGAGAGGAGGGAGGAGAAAAGGGAAGAAATGGAGAGGGAGGGGAGGAAGGGAGGAAGGCAGGGGCTGAGAGAGAGAGAGAGGGAGGGACAGAGAGAGACGAGGAGATGGAAAGAGACAGCGAGGGAGGAAGGAAAGAAGGGAAGCAGGGAGACAAGGAGATGGAAAGAGACAGCGAGGAAGGAATGGAGGCAGAGAGGGAGGCAGGGAGGAAGGGAGGCAGGGAAGGAAGGAGACATCAGTAGCCCTCCCCTTCGACATCAACAGAAGATAATCGATCCTCTTTGAACAAACGGAACGAAAGGTCACACCAAATTAAAGGAGACAAAAAAATGCATCCAGAGAAAAAGAATGACGACTATATTGATTAAATTGTTTGATTTCTAATTTCACGGGTAAATTTCTGGACACGCCGCGAGGGAGTGACAAAAAATAAAAATAATAATAATGATAATAATGGAAAGGTGTGTGATTCCTCCAAACTCAGTCACGAAACACCACTTCTACTGAAAACATACATGGAGGAGGTAGTGTGTGTTGCAGGGCCTAGTGGAGAAATAATAATAATAATAATAATAATGATAATAATAATAATAATATAATAATAATAATAATAATAAACATACTGTAAGTAATAATAATGTAATAATAAACATAAATAACATTTATATAATAATAAACATAAATAACAATAATATAACCATGAAAATAATAATAATAATAATAATAATTAAAAAAAAACTAAGTCACGAAACACCACGTCTATTGGTTGTTTGTTTCCTGGCACAGTTTGGAGGAATCAGGTTCACCCATAAAATTCTCCATCAAGGCTGACGGAAGCGGTAAACAGTTCACGTGGTCACCTAAAAAAATGAAAGAGAGAGAGAGAGAGAGAGAGAGAGAGAGAGAGAGAGAGAGAGAGAGAGAGAGAGCATCACTTCTATTGTTGTCAGAAATCATGTTGTCGATAATTGAGTGTGTGTGTGTGTGTGTGTGTGTGTGTGTGTGTGTGTGTGTGTGTGTGTGTGTGTGTGTGTGTGTGTGTGTGTGTGTGTGTGTGAAAGACATTTTGAGAGAGAGAGAGAGAGAAAGGAAATTTGGTTTATACTGGATTGAGAACAAAGAAATTATGTGAACGGGTAATGAAATAAAATTAATTGTGTTATTATTTTTATAGTCATTATTATTAAGCGCTATTTATTACTGGGAATTTAAAGGAGGAGGAAATGAAGAAAGAGGAGGAGGAGGAAATGAGGAAAAAGGGAGGAGGAAAATGAGGAAAAAGGGAGGAGGAAAATGAGGAAGGTGGAGGATCTGAGAGGGAGATGAAAATGGAGGAGGGGGAGGATGAAAAATTGAAGTGGTGAGGAAAAAATGGAGGTGGTGAGGAAAAAATGGAGGGGGAGGAAAAAATGAAGGGGGGGAGGAAAAAATGGAGGGGGAGGAAAAGAATGAAGGGAGGAGGAGAACAAGGAGGGGGATAACAGGAAGGGGGAAGTGGAGTAGAAAGATGAAAAGGAGAGGGAAGGGGAGAAAAAAGTAGGGGAAAGGGAAGAAGAATGGAGGAGAAAAGGGAAGGGGAAGGGAAGAGAAGGAAAAGGAGAGGAAAGAGGAGAAAAAAAAGACAAGTTGAAGAAAAGGTAGTAGAGTAAGAGAAATTCTTAATTAAGTAAGATGATGACTTGACTACTGTAAAAAAAAAAAAAAAAAAAAAAAAAAAAAAAAAAAAAAAAAAAAAAATAATAATAATAATAATAATAATAATAAAAAGTCGTGGCATCCCCAGTATGTACCCTAATGATAACACTTACTATGACGGTGATGGAGGCTACAGATTACTTCAAAATGTCCCTTGAAACTAACTTTTTATTTAGGATGCGTGTTTCGTGGCACAGTTTGGAGGAGTCAAAAAGCGTTTAATAATTCATCTATACTAACTATATAAAATTATACTCTTAGGTATCTTTGATAAGCCTGTAATATATATTGTATAAAAAATATAATTGCTGATAAATGTACATCATAATACATTATTTTTCACCTCACAAAGGGAAAAAATTCTCCAACATCAAATATTTACACTATCGGTGGTAAGAACACGACCAGAAAAAGGTTAAGGGTCCAGTGTTCGTGTAGAATAATCGGAGGCTTCTGATTCCTCCTGTCTATACCACGAAACAAGCGCCTTCCCTATAGGTATGTGTTTCGTGGCAATATTTGAAGGACTCATTTATCTCCAATTTTCTGACTACATCACATGCAGGGTCCTTAAGTCGATCGGTATTACTAGATGGGTGGGTGACTCAGCCAACCCACCCACCCATCACCCACCTACCCACACCCACCCACCAACCCACCCACCACCAAGTAAATGAACATCGTTATCACCCGATTATCAGGGACCGTCATCCACTCACCCCCACCTGTCATCCAGAGAACTCCGGCCTCTCATCCACCCTCACCGCCCCGACAGGTAATAAGGGGGGCAGTTTTCACGCGCTCCGTCCGATTCCGAGCCCCAGTCTTGTGTGTGTGTGTGTGTGTTTGTGTGTGTGTGTGTGTGTGTGTGTGTGTGTGTGTGTGTGTGTGTGTGTGTGGCGATGAATTGGGCTGAAGGGAAGGGACCTGGTGATTATGTTCTAAGGTTGGTTTAAGCCAGGAAAGGGACTTGGTGATATGTTCTAAGAAGGGACCTGGTGATATATTCTAAGGTTTGCGAAAGGAAAGGGACCTGGTGATATATTCTTAGGGTATTGTACTATACATAGTATGAGTGAGTAGTAGTATAGTGAGTGTAGCGGTGATGATGGTGTGTTGTGTAGTGGTGATGATGGTGTGTGTGTAGTGGTAATGGTGTTAGTGACTGTGTTGTAGATATATATGATGAGTGCTAGGTGTAACATATTCAGCTTAGTGTGTTGTTGTTGTTTTTTGGTGTCGAAGCCGTGGCCAGCAATCCAAACACGCCTCTTCCCAGCGTCTGACGGCTCTATACTCTGAGGTGACAAGACCCATACTGATTCAATATGGAGAAGTTGCACATTAAATCTTGACGAGAAGGTGGGGAGGGTGAGAGGGTGGTGGTGGTGGAGGGGTGGAGTGGTGGTGGTGGAAGAATGTACAGATGGTGAGTGGGTGGTGGAGGAGTGGTGGTGGAGGTGGTGGAGGAGTGGTGGTGGTGGTGGAAGAATGTACAGATGGTGGGTGGTGGTGGAAGGTGGTGGAAGAGTGTAGTGGTTGCTGTTGTTGGTGGAAGTGTAGAGGTTGTTGTTAATTGTTTTTGTCAGTAGTGGTAGTGGTGGTAGAAGCGTGTAGAGATGGTGGTGGTGGTGGTGGTGGTGGAAGAATGTAGAAGTTTTTTGAGCCCTTTTATTCCATCAAAGTATGCCAGGAAATACATGTAGGACCAAGTGAACAAATATCATACTAATATCTTGTTGCTTTGAATAGTTTGGAGGAATCAGTTGTTCTAGATTTACCAACACCGTATTACCCACTTAATTAAATGTAATATCGGTGGTAATTGTAATGATGGTGCATGAGTACTGTATTTACTCAAGATATTTTCCGTGATAATATTAGCATCACACTATACATCTTGATCTCTTACTTCCCCCCCCCCACCCCCTACCCCCAACCCCAAACCTGTCCCCCAATTCCCACCCCCCCTTAACATCGATAAGGAGCAACTGTCAGAAACAATTATGAAACTGTAATAATAATAATAATAACCAAAATAATAACGCTATTCACACAC